>JAANSK020048910.1:0-17284 GCA_011763485.2 Isoetes engelmannii
AAAATGCTTAATTTCTTAAAACGTTTTTTTTTTTTTTTTTTTTTTTTTTGGAAACGACAATTTATATTAACTAGAAAACTAGTACAATGGGATGTCAAGGTAGGTGGAGATAGCCCCAAACCTCATCTTTGACATCTGGATGCAACTTCGAAGCCAGAAACTGGTGATGAAGACGAGACTTAATCTCTTGATAGAGGCTAGCCCCAAACCTCATCTTTGACATCCGGATGCAACTTCGAAGCCAGAAACTGGTGATGAAGACGAGACTTAATCTCTTGATAGAGGCTAGCAGCAGGAGTATACACACCTCTGAAGACAACATGACACTTGCGTTTCCAGACCGCCCAACAAACTAGGGCCCTGCAAATGTTGAACGCCCATATCTTGAAGCGAGGCGATCTAGCAGGAAGAATGCCCAGAAGAAGCTGTTGACTTGTGAGGTGAGTCTGAAAAGAGGCCTGTACAGTGGACCAAATGTGGCTGAGCTCGGGCGCTGAAAAGAGGCCTGTACAGTGGACCAAATGTGGCTGAGCTCGGGCGCTGGTCCTCACTGCCCTATGCACAATTTGCCAAAGAAGAACTGAATGTTTTGGAACAATGTTCTTATCCCACACCCTGGACCAAAGAAGAACTGAATGTTTTGGAACAATGTTCTTATCCCACACCCTGGACCATACCACTAGATACTGGGCTTTTGGAACTCTTAATTGTCAATGCACTGAAGGAGGCAAAGGAGGCTGCGTGGTGAGAAGTTTGTAGCAAGTCTGAACAAAATTCATTAGGCCTTTAGTTAAGGGTACCATTAAGATAAAAAAAAAACTAAGGGGGTCTGCTGGTTGTTGGTGGTTTAAAACACAATCCTTGGTGAAGAGGTTGAGCCAAAAATTGAATAGGTTGATGGGTTTGTCCATGATATGGAATTACATAACAAATACAGGGAAAGATCTGTGTGTCAATGGCTAGTGCATTGGAACTTGCTAGAAGCATTTTTATTTTTAGATAAGTTATGAAGCCATGGTTATCCATGTCCGCAATGTTACTAACTAAGCACATACAAATATATTTCATACCTAATGGTCGAACCGTGATAAGTAATTATTTGGTATTCATAAAAGAGCTATTCTTCCGTTGGTACACTATTTCTATCGACCACACCAGCAGCATTATATATAGACAATTGAGAAATTTATTAAATAAAACTAGAACTTAATGTACCTTAAATAAAACTAGAACTTATGTACCTTGAGACCATGCACACTTGATCAATGATAAGGGCTAAAACCATTGACACAAATCATAGGCGACACTAGCGAAATAAGATTACACATATTATTGTGGCAGCACATCTTTAATGCCTATTCCATACACATACCTGATTAGTTTTACAGCCACAAGAGACCACTTTTCGGCATGTCTGCATATATCTGATTCGTTTTACAGCCATAGGCAACCACTATTCGACATGTCTGCATTTGCCGGGTCCAGCCAGACCTCCATCGACAGAAAACTATGTCTTCTCTATTTCAAATTCAAGGATAGAATTGCATGGCTTGGCATTTACGGTTATTGCTTTCTTCAGATAATGGAGATCAACGTTCTTTCATTGTCATAACGTGGTGGTTGTATGGCTTTTGCCAAATTCCAATATCATTCTTTGATGTCCCGCTCTTAATAAAATCAAATATGTCCATGTATAAGCATTGAAAGCAGATAAGTGCAGAGTAGAAGGCCTTTGTTACTACATGCACTTGAATGAATCAAATACTGGGTACAATGAACAAGTGAGATGTTGTGCTTACAGCATCGCAACTCAATGCAAACTAAGACTCAATGCAAACCAAGTTATTAATTCCCCGTACCAAACTGCATATCAAAGGTAACCAAGTAATTATATTCCCTGTACTCACTTTTGAGGTCTTGCAAGCCACACTTTGATATGAATGACCCGACATGATATTGGTCTTACATCCCCTATAAAAGCTCAATCTCTTCTGACAATAGAACTTCAGCATGCCTGCCAAAGTAGTCTTGGAATAGAACAGTCATGAAGCTTTATTTATCAGCTTGGTCTTGAAACTTTGAAATGCATGCTTCATCATTCTGTAACTTGAAACTAAGCATGCTTCTAAGAGAATGGAATGTCCCATCATACACTTTCGCATAAGACAAAAGACAACAGAATCAACAACTATAAAGAAATATACTGTAGGACCAGCGCAAAAGTTGCGTTGGCCACTTAATTCTTCATTTAGGAGATCCATAGGATGCACTGGATTTGAATAAATTTGGGAACAAAAGAATTGCAAGAATGCAATTCTTTCTGTTCCCAAATAAGCAACCAAGCTTGAAATATAAAGCAATAGAAATAGGTTAAAGCAATCAGCCATGGAAGTAGAAACCACAAGATCTGCTCCAAGGTTTGCTCATATCCTTGTGTCAACTGCATGATTCTGATATCAAGGTTAACTCAGAGTTCTCTATGCTGCATGAATGATCTCCACCTGTGAACATGCAAAAAGTATCTAACATTGGAGCTCTCCAGAAAAAGCACAAAGGCTTTGCTAATGCTTGGAAAAAATATTACCAACTTCAAAAATTGAGGACAAGATATTCAGAGATGGACCTCCTTAATTCTTCTCCTAAAACAACAAATTCACCCTCATCAAGAGGGCCCTCTATTGTTGTTGTTGCTGCTGCTATATTCAAAACTTCGAGGGACTAACGGCTTGAAGGCGCCGTTCTTGGCCGGCTAGGGGGCAGCAGCCGCCCTGCCCTTGTTCGACCAACACATAACAAGTTTCTAAAAAAATCTGCAGGGGATAAAACTCTTCTGGAAATGCCGAATCTCCGAAGTGACCTGGCATAGGTGGGGGTCCTCTTCCTCCGTATTGGTTTCTTTGGCTCGACTGGAGGGTCTGGTGGTGGTTGGAGAGGATTCATCTTCCTATTCATCCTGCCTTGCTCTACATATCTGAACCGGTGTGCATTGTAATGCTCCGAGTAGGCGTCATACATGGCCTTTACTTTTTATACTCAATCATCTTTTCCTCATACATCTGATCAGATTTTAGAGTATAAGCCTCACTGCTCTTCTTGGCCTTCTTGGTCATATCCGGCACAAGGATCTCTAGGTATGGAGGCAGTTCTGGCACCTACTCTTCGTCTTGCTGCTCATCATGCTGCTGTTGTTGATCACTCTGTTGTTGCTGCTCCTGACGAGTGTTCGATGTTCCCTCATCGCTAGATATTCTCTGCATCTCCATCTCGTAATAATCATACGACTCTCCTGAAGATACATTTGGTGGAGTGGTGCTCCACTTATTGGGTCCCTGTTATCTGTTGTCAGAGATAACAGAAAATCCCGGGCAGAATTCGTTACATGAGTATAAAGATTCTGTTGTCAACAAACAGTTAGTTAAGACTTTAGTTAAGTCTTTATGTTTTCAGTTAGCACAAGTTCTATTTATATAGCATGATCGTGAGGACACAAACTATCTTTTTCGTGTGTGATCCCACTTGATCATAGTCTCTTGTAGCAGTGCATGTACGCCTGCATGTTCTTTCCTTATCAAATTCAAGCTTTCAACTTACGTTCAATTTGAGTTTCAACAGGTTATGGGCCCACACAGTGCTTAAACAAGACCGCTTAAGTTGTCTCTGTTTATCGCCTATTTCCTTTCCCTTTCGACATGGAAAATAGCATGCTGTCTGCATCAACTGCTTTTCGCACTGTACCTAAGTTCACTGGCAAAGACTTCCAGATGTGGAAGTGGAGGATGCGTATGTTTTTGGAAGATCACAATCTTTGGGAGATTGTGGATCTCAACTCTTCTTCACCTGATGAAGACAATGTGTTACGGGGTCTTGTAGTGGATCTGAGTGCAGATCCAGAAAAGGATCCCAAAGAAGATCCCAAGAGGGGTCCCAAAGAAAATCCCAAGAGGGGTCCAACTGATCTGGAGAAAGATCGTAAGGCAAAGCTATGGCTGTGCCAAGGATTAGAAGACACCCCTGCAAGATTGGTCAAGGGTGCCAGAACCAGCCGAGAAATCATGAAAATTCTGGAGCATCACTATGCCTCAAGAAATGCTTCTCAGCGTGTTCTTTTACGCAGTCAGCTTTATGCCTTGAAGTTGTCTGAAAATGGGGATGTTACCGAGCATATCTGCAAAATGAAGGAACTCATTGACGATCTGGATGCCACTGGCGCAGAAGTCACTGACGATGAAAAAGTCTGCTTACTCCTTAACAGTTTGCCTCCAAATTTTGCTGGGCTAGTTATCAATCTCCAAGGGAAGATTGAGGACCATTCTTTTGAAGATGCTCTGGATCGTGTTCAGCAAGAAGCTCTGCGCCAACAACAGTCCCAATTGCTCCCTAAAGGTGAATCCTTGATGGTTGCTAAACTCTGTGATCAAACAGATGCTTTGATGCTTGCAGACTCAAAGGATCACTCTAGGCGGCCTCAAAATCGTCAGAATCGGCGTCCTAGGCCAGACAAAAGCACAATCAAATGCTTTCGATGTGAACAAATGGATCATTATGCCCAAGAATGTACTGCTCCTGCACCTGTGAAGCAACGAAAGCCACAAGGAGAAGCTTCGGGTAATCTGGTGGAAGATCACAATTGCCTTGTTGAAGATTCATCCCCTGAATATTTATTTGCTGCCCATGAGCTCTCTGATACACATATCCATGCCTGGTTCTTGGATTCCGGTGCCACAAGTCACATGACTCCCCTCAAGTCCAATTTTATCACCTACACTCCTCTTCAGATCCATCGATGTGTCAAAATGGATGATCATTCTCAGCAATTTGGCATTGCTACAGGTACTATTGAGATAACCCTTCCTTCCGGCATCAAGAAGTACGTCAAGAATGTATTGCATGTTCCTGGCCTGCAAAAAAGTCTTCTTTCTGTTAGTCGTATTACTGATGCTGGGCTTCTTGTCAAGTTTACCAGTGCAGCATGTCAAATATACAATGGTCTGGACAAACTCCTGTTCTCTGGCAAACGTTTTGGAAATTTGTATCAAATCAGTGGCTTTCCTCCTTCTGTTGACTCTGCCAATCTTGCCTTCACACCACCTTCTCCACAGTCCCTTTGGCACTTCCGGCTAGGCCACATTGGTTTTCACAATCTTGCCCTTTTGTCCCAGCAAGGGTTGATCACACATTCCCCTTCTCCATCTTCACCATGCAATGTTTGTCTCCTCAACAAGAACACTCGCTCTTCCTTTCCTTTGTCCTCGCACAGAGCCACCAGACGTCTTCAACTTGTTCACACGGACCTATGTGGACCGATTTCTCCACCTACACATTCTGGAGCACAATACGTACTGGTTTTTCTGGATGACCACAGTAGAGAGATCTTCATTTTTTTGCTCAAAAGAAAACATGAGGTTTTTTCAAACTTTGTTTCTTTTATGACAGAGGCTCAGACTTTTACAGGACATTCTTTGGCCATCTTGCGTAGTGATGGAGGTGGTGAATTCACCTCAAATGAATTTGCTCAGTTCTGCAACCAACATGGAATTCGGCATGAGGTTTCATCCCCTGGTACTCCTGAGCAAAATGGGCGAGCAGAAAGGGTAAATCGCACTTTGATTAACATGACTCGCAGTCTACTTATAGCTATGCAGGTTCCAGCAAAGTTTTGGGGAGAGGCTATTCATATTGCTTCCTATATCATCAACCGTACTCCTCACTCCAGTATTGCTCACAAAATTCCTCATGAGATTTGGTCTGGTGCATCTTTTTCCCTTAAATATTTTCGTGTCTTTGGCTGCAAAGCATTTGCTCATATCCCTGCTGCCAAAAGATCCAAGCTTGATCCCCAAGCCATTCCTTGTATGTTTCTAGGGTATTCCAACACCACCAAAGGCTATCGATTGCTTAATCTTGCCACTCACAAACTCCTTGTTACCTGCCATGCTACGTTCAATGAATATGAGAGTTGCTTTTCACTCCCCATTACCTCATCCACTATTGAAGTCCCTATGGATTATGTGTTACCATCAGCCCCTTGCCTTGTGCCATCTATTGCACCGCCCACTCCGGAAGGGCCTACTCCAACCATACCACCGTCTCATGATCCTTCTCCAGTACCCACTGCTGCTGGCTCCATGTCACCACCATCTGCGCTGCATCCGGATACTTCTCCATCAGAGTCCCCTGCCAACTCTCGACCATGCCGCAATCATCAACCTCCTACTTGGACCCGTGATTACAACATGTTGACTGAAGAACCCATCCTTGAACCTCACTCTTACTCGCAGGCCATGGCATCTCCTCATCATGCACAATGGCTTACTGCCATGCACGCTGAGCTGCAATCTATCCATGCCAACAACACTTGGACTCTTGTCTCACGTCCCTCTGATCGCACTATCATTGGTAGTCGCTGGGTTTTCAAAGTTAAATATAACCATCTTGGCCATGTTGATCGATTCAAAGCCCGTCTTGTTGCCCGTGGTTTCAATCAAGTAGAAGGCCTTGACTATGCTGAAACTTTTGCCCCAGTTGTGAAAATTCCATCCATTCGCCTCCTTCTTGCTTATGCCACTCAAAACCATTACTATATCCATCAAATGGATGTTAACAATGCCTTCTTACATGGTGATCTCAAGGAAGAAGTGTACATTGAGCAACCCGAAGGTTTTGTTGAGGCTGCCAACTCCACCAAAGTCTGCAAACTCTCTAAAGCTCTCTATGGCTTAAAACAAGCCTCGCGTTCTTGGTATGACAAGCTGGATCAAAGTCTTATCCGTCTAAAATTCTCCAGGTGCCAATCTGATCCCAGCCTCTATTTTTCCTTATCTTCCCATATCTTGATCATCCTGGTATATGTAGATGACCTTCTCATTATTGCTGATTCTCTCACTGCTCTCAATGACCTCAAAATTCAGCTTCAAAACCAATTTTATACGTGGATAGTAGTCTCCACTACAATGTTAAACTGGATATATATGTTTGTTTGCCTGCATGAACATGTAGCATTAAAAGCATCACTTTCCATTGTTCTACACTTAATGGAATATGATGAAGTACCTTACCTTCTCTGTTTTGTGGCACGTATGCAAAGCTTTTTTCTGTGCCAAACAATCTGCAACAAGTAAAGGAATGAAAAAACTGGTAAGGTTCATGCGTACGACTTAAATTTAGGATGAAAAGAAGAGGATGATATGCTATCAAAGACAAATTTGTTAATGATTGAAAATTTGTCTATTTGTCTGTCATATAGCAACAATATCCACTTCTGGGGCACAGATCTCTTCATATTTTCTGATGAATGGCATAAACTAAGACCAGATTTTCCAAACTGTAATGATTCTAAACATAAAAAACAAAATAGACTTACCAGACAATGAGCATGCAGGAAGCACCAAGCAGCTACAGCCTGCAGACAGGGATCTATCTACACATGTGACTGTTAAATAAGATGTGTCTAGAAGTAGCTTGTATTCTTTAGCTACCTGTAGTACAAAATAACTGTTTAGATAAGCAACTAAAACCCGATTTTTTTTCTTTTTGAAGTGCACAATAACCAAGAAGAGGCTTATCTCAACCAGCCCATCATCAAGGATTCCTCTCATATGAGAGTTGATATCATGTTGCCTCAGAACATTGCCTTTTCTTCAACTGCAAAAAATTCACGTTCTTAGATTCAAGCCAAGTTAGACAAAGAGAGGAGCAAAAGCAAATGTGTGTCTAAAACAAAAACCCACCTCATCTATTCTAAGATTCTCATATATCTCAGAAGCATATATACTGCACATTTGAGTATTAGCACGTCCTTTATCAAAGTCAGTGTACGTTTGCAAATTAGTAGTCTCCTCAAAAAGCCCAACATTACAAATCACATCCTAAACTTGCCAGATTTACTATCTTCGAAGGATGGATCAATTGTGGCAAATACCGTGATTTATCAACGTCTGCCTCCCTCTTGCTGGCACGAGCATATTCCTGGTACTTAAGCTCAAAAGAAGGTACTTCCTACGACGTCTTTGTCTCTAAAGATTCTCGTTGTACAACCTTAACTGCTCCATGCACTTTTTGTGAGTTATGTATCTTTTTATGGGGCTCGGGGCTGGAAAGTCCATTGCTGGAGGATAAATGGATTGGGCCGGAGGCATGTTCTCACCATTGTGTGTGTAAGAGACACTGCTTTGTGGAGAGGAAAACTTGTTTTACTATCAGGAGGTCCTTGTAGATTTGGAACAACTTCTTCATTCACTTGAGTTCATGGAACAGAAATGGAGACACTTATAGGCTCCATTTCTGTTCCATGAAAATAGAACAACGGCTTTGGCTTGTGCTTGTGTTAGAACTGCCTGAGATGATGGGACTTTCTTTGCTGCAGTCACCTGTTGTAAAACCGAATATAAACTTATAAGATTCGAGTCGAAAGAAAAGACATATGTCATCTTTGCCTGCAGATTAAACTAGCTATACAAAAAAAAGTTGTAATAGACAAAGAAAGGCTAGGATTCGTGCATTAGAGCAAAACGTAGGATCAGAGTGGAGGTAACCTGCTTATAGAGAGCACTCAACATGTACCCATGGATTTAATCTTTACATGAGACGACATCGATCCCAAGAAGTTGACATAGGCTGTATTTTATATAGAGGGATTTGAACCCTCATGGGTGGATGAGGTCCATGTGTACCTTCGGAAAGGTTAAAATAAAGAGCCATATAATATAACCACATATACTAGGCATGGTGAATGACCAAGCAATAAGAGCATCTACATGACTCTCTAATTAATCCACGCCCATGTAGATTTGTTTCTACCTGCCCTTATTTTCTACGCTCTCAGTGTTTGTGCCAGAAAAGATGTAGCATCTGCAACGAGAAGCATAGATTGGCCTCCATCCAGCTCGCATTGTTTTATGAACTATGCCAAAACATGAGAATTCAGAGAGCAATAAGCTTCGGGTATAACCTTCTTACTTTTAAGGCCTATACCAAATAGTTGTGCCTCCTTGTTCATTACAAAGACACTACTCGTTACTTACCTGATAAATTCGAGGCAATGCTAACTTCACTTGCTCCATTCCATAACGAAAGCAACTGCTGCCAAGCAAACAAAGCACAAATGCCCAGTGATGGTAGCAGCATGAAGCTCTGTTAGAGAAAATAATCTCCAAGGGCAAGGATGTGCCTTTATCTTCCTCATCCATGTACAAACAAGATAAAAGAGGTGAGAAATATGAATAACCATCCTTTCATCTTGAAAAGGAAGGCATTGGCAATGCATATGAAATAACATGAAAGGAATTGCAAAAAATACCCAACTTTTAATGCTTGATTTGCAAGAATGGTATCATATCATCAAAATCTAGAGGGTTTCTTGGAGGCTTTAAATACAAGGGTCCTCTGAGTAAAAGGTAGATTTTCAGGGTAAAAACAAGAGAGGAAAAACAACAAGATAGTTACTAGCCTTAGCTCAAACTTGGGCTGGAGGCACCTGCTCAAGAAATCCATCTCCGCGTTGCTTGATCCAAAAAAAATGAGAATCCAATTTATGCATGCATTACATGCTGCATATTAGGTACGACACCAATCAATCTGCTTTCGAAAAGGATCCTACTTTCTGTTGCTGATGCTTTCAATCAATATTCTAATTTAATGCGATCTGAATCCAGTTTTTACATCAAATATGTAAAAGCCCACCACATGTCCTACCATAAAATCCAAAATCCTATTCAGTACGCTGTTTTGAACAAATATCAGAGATTAATTATTTTTTGAATTTACCTCTAAATGGGCTAAACCACAAGTGCAATGGCCATGCCTCGGTTGCAACCTTGAAGTCCAAATCTCTGTATCTGTATTTATTCAATCCCATAAAAGTGTATATAGAATGCTTCACATTCTGGTAAGATGACTCAAGACCTACAGTGTCACAACTACATTGCCAGGCAAAACTGATTCAAACCTACACTATCACAACAACACTGACTTGCATAAGCAAGATATACCATTGAAGACTTTGCAGAACTACATTCCATCTAGATCTCAATTATCATGACAGATTAACGAATGAATTTCTATATAAGTAAGGTGTTAACTTAATTATCATATGGTAACTTGATATGTTTATCCCTGTAACCTTCACATACTGGCCGTCCTTAACATGATCCAAAACTTTGTTACCAATTTCTCTAAGGAACTGAGTGCAGATCTTCTTTGCCAACATGTGTTTCATGCAAACAGTAATAGCATAGCTCCGATCAGGACCAGGACAATTGAACTCTCTACAACAGCAAGAACAAAGACCCATCCTGATCATAGCACAAAGAACTATCCTTATGGTTTTTTCTTTAAAGAAGAATCTTCAACGAAGCTTAGATCATTAACATCAAGAGATGATGGGATCCAGAAAAACCTTTTCTAGAGCCTGGAGATTGAAGAATTATGCCAGCAAAAGTTATCAATCCATTTTTAGGCAAATTTACGATGAAATCTGCAGTAGGTCCTGTACTTCAGCCATATGGAGTAAGTTGATTCACCATCGGAATAGATCCTGAGTGAGCCAATATAGAGTACCCTCCATAATGCTCCAGCACCAGACTGCAAACATGAGATTTACAGTTAACACATATCCGACATATGCATATATAGATTTTTGTGGGAGAGAGTTACAACCTACTACATATGGGTGGATTCTGGAAATCTTCAAGGAACTTCTGGGTTTTAAAAATCTAAAGGAAATATTCAAGGACCAACATAGCTCACAACCTAGATCCAGCGAAAAGATTGAAGGGCAGGTATTTGTCGTATTTGTACACTGCTACTCCTGCATCTGGCAAGGGCATGCTTCAATCCGAGCATCGCTAGTCAGTGCTCTCATTCACCTAAGCCTTGGATCTCGCTTCATCTGCAGCAAACGTGCCACCTCCAAAGGGATTCCATTTTGTATATGCAGGCCAATCTTTCACAAGGCCATCAAATACCTGCCGATTTCCTTATAATTTATGACTCTGTCAAATGTTAGGATGTGGAGCTGGACAGAAAAAACTAATACCACTGGCTTATCAGCTGGCTCAATATCACAACAAAACTGTTCTTGCGACTGGGTGGACAATAGGCGTTCAACAGTTCTGCCGTCCATAGTCCGGTATCAAGCAATGTGTCGTAGACTCCCTCATGCAGCAGCAGCCCTCTCCAATCACTTGTATAGACCTCCAAAGCTGGCTAAGTCGTCGGAGTTCAGAACCTTGCGCTTTCTATTCATTTGGACGATTGATAGGCTTCTTAGGTTTTTTTTTTTTTTTTTTTTTTTTTTTAGCAGGCTTGCCTAACCTGAGGTCGCATGATTCCTGCAATACTAGCCTATCCACGTGCACTGCCATGTCAGCCCAAAATGATCACATCCCTTGGATCTTCATAATTTCTGATCCACGGTTGTGAAAATTAGAAAAACTATGAAAATTACTGGGCTTCTTGCAATTCCTCCCGTGACGACCTGGCTTCTCTGTTTTTCTCTCCTCCCTTCCTTGCCACTGAAGATTTCTTGCCAAAATGGTAGAAGCTTGTACATACGTGTGTTGCTTTTCGCAATTAGATGAACTATCCTATCTTCTGGATGAACAGGGCCAAGTTGTACACGATTATGATGCGTCCCAGGAGTTTGTTGACCAAGATTTGGAACTTCTTTATGATGAGGCAACTTCTTAAGAGATGAATAATGATGGTATGTTGCATATTTGTTGCTATGTTCTGTCTTCTTTTTGCATATTCTATTATGTTGTCTGATAACATTTCAGCACCATGCACAATAGCTTGAACATACATCAAAAACTCCTCAGTTCATTAAAAATAAACCAAATGGGAAGCAAGAGATTACAAAAATTGTGTGGAATGGTGGCTCTTCATGTGTGCTTATTTCACTGCAAGCACTGCGGCGGAGACATAGCTAAGACACAACATGAAGGCCCTAACGATTAATAAAGGAAGTGAGTATGTTAACGAGTTTGATCAGTATTAATATCCTCCCAGACTCACATGCTCACCATGGTGTTACAGATTGGTCAAATTGGCCATCTCATATGGCTATTGCATACACCTTCCAAGCTTTCGGCATTTACAAGGGCTTTCTACAAAATCGATTACAGAATCAATTGGGAGTTTAAGGTAAGCAGAACATAAAGTGCATTGGTTGCTTCATCAAGGAGTAAAATAGAAGGGTCCTTTAGAATTGTCATAGCAATAGCAATATGTTATTTCTGACAGCTGAACACACCATTCTAAGGCAAAGATATTGTAACCATCAAATAAGGAAATTGCAGGAAAGAGCAGCATTTTATGTTTTCAACAAGCTTTTGAACCTTGTATAGTTTAGAAGGAGACCTAATAAAGAATATAGAGATTGGCAGCATGCGCAACCGCTCTCTGCTTCCCTCTAATTATAGTGTTCTCCATTGCAAACAGATGCCTTTCAAATTCTTCCCATCAACATCTGTTTTTACTATGAATTTTCACATGCCTTCTAGTGGGTTTTGCAAGGTTAATTACAGTCGGCCTTGCATTACCTGTTAAATTGAATCTTCTGGACTACTTTGACAGGAAATGAACCTGCAGCCAACCCATAAATACGAGTGGACATGCTTCAATGCCTTCTTTCATCTATCTAACATTTTACAAATAGTAAACTCACAGCATATGTGGAAGTAAGAATGCATATTGGATTTACAACCTTAAAACATGTAGTTGCTGCAATGCCAATACGTTTTTCAAATCCAAGGCATTAAACTTTGGCTAATGTAGAAGGATACCTAACAAAATGTATATTCATTGGTAGCATATACAGCTGCCATAATATGATTTCTGCTTTTGTTGGATTGTCCTGTCCATACAAGTATCGTTTCTTATCAAAAAGCAGTATATGGAATATAGTAAGCACTATTCACTTCCCCCCAAGTTCCAGTATTGTGTGACTTTGTATGTATTCTGGGAAAGTTCGGCCTTTGATCATGCTTGTTTTTTCATTCACAAATAGTAATGAAATTTCATAATAGTGATCCTTCTGATTGTTGATTGTTTCTTTTGCCCAGGAAGAGGAGCTTTTTGCCTTTTCATACCAATGCTGGAAGAATAGGTTAAACCTCATATTTCATGAAATATAGCAAGAAGAATATGAAAGATATGTATTTTCCCTTGATATAAGTTGGCATTTTTGCATTTCAAATGCTATCTTTGTTTAAGAAAAAAAAGTCTAATATTTAGGATAAGAAGACTGAAATCCAATTAGCCTATTCATTTAATATTTGCAGGTTTGCGCAAAAGGAACTTCTGAAGCCGCCAAAACGTAGCTCAATTTTGGCAAATCTGCAGATGCAATTGCAACTTTTAAATTACTCTGTTTGAAATGGAGCAGCATATGCAAATTGAATAAAGTTGTTAGATTTCTAGGTGCTTTTGCTATTGGCAACCATTTGCAGGATCATTGATCTGAACCAGAATCCTTGTGTAAAGTGTCCAGGGCAATGAACTTAAAGAAAAGGGAGGAATCTATCTGCGGTGTTGCAAAAAAAAATCCCACAGAAAGGCCCTGAAGTACGTACTTAGTGCAACTTCAAATCAATCTGTTTTATGTGTGTGGTATGCAATAACCATGTGCAGTCCAGAACATTCTCCTTCCATCTACAAATCTACACAACGCTGTGTAAAAATGACATGTTAAAACCTTAGGCTTAGTCGTGCAACATACCACCACTAGTTGTAGGAAACCATGGCAAAAGATGTGACACTTGAAACGTTTTTCAGTTCCCCTTTGTTTTTAGTTTGAAGAACTACAGAATGTTTCGGGATATACGAAGCACTTGTCAATACTCAAAAAGCAAGATTCCTTCTGCCATCCTGCAAATGTTGACTGAATAAGACATTACGAGTTCAATCATTCCTCTTTGTGCACTTTCTTGGCAATCATGGAATGAATTAATGGAGGAGGGTTGTGGCCTATGGATTAATCTCTGTTGACAAAAGGATCATGTTTGTGCAGTAATGCCACAAGTGTTTTACGTAGAAAATAGTCTTCAGTTACTGTTCGATATTGTTGGGCGCTTGTGCATGCAGATTTATATGTTCATATAACATGGATTCCATTTGAGGGTCCTATGAAAATGGGCATGTTCCACTCTAAAACATATAGATGTAGCAGATATACAAAATGGTCCAATGTTACAAATGCAACAAATGTTGCAGTCCAAGACACATTCAGTTCGTACAATGTCATTATATCTTGCAAGGACCCTTGAGCAACACACGAAACGAGCAAGTGGTCTCACTTTAATCAGAATGCCTTCCAGTTTGAATGTGCTTTGGAACATTACAATTGTAATTGATTGCGAGTGGAGATTTGATCTTTATAATATGAAATTAATTCCAGAGGCATGGGCGATATGGACAATATCAATCTTACTATTTGGCTGGTATAACTATCAAGATCTCCAGGCAAGTCCTCCGATTTGTTTCAGCAAAAGAAGGCATACCCTCTACCTATGACGGCTAACGACAACAGAGTCAAGATCTTGTCCAACAGACTTCTTTGTATAATTGAAATGATAGAAGACTCGTGATAGAAGAGCAGGTAGAAGAATCGCGATAGAAGATTCCTCCGGATTATTGAAACACATGCAATTAAAGCAAAACGGGCATACATCCTGCGAGAGGAAAGTGGTTTTGAAAATTCCTTCATGTATTACAACATTGAACATGCCAAACATACCTCAAAACTTCTGATATGTTAAAAGCTCGACATTGCCCTTTGATTTCTTTAGTTGATCATCATTTTTTCATCTTTTGCCATGCCAAATTTAAGAACACCTCTTCCTATCATGCTATATTGAAGTTTCTAACTTGGTTGGTTTCCTAATGAAGGCTACGAACATTCCACCAATAATGCAACTTATGCACAATTTGACGATGCATTGCTTACTTCTTCCAAATAATCAAATATACAACATAACAAAAGAACGATCCAAATAGCCAAATGTACAATATACAAATGACAAAGAGATGTGGAATCCTTTTAGTTACATATGACATGGCTCTTTTGATAAAGATAAAGCTTTTATATGCAAAGAGGTTATATAGGAAAATGCCAAATATTGAGTCTTCTAGATGCATTTTTTACTTTTCACTTAGGTTGTTGGAACTAGATGTTTACAAGCACGTTGCTATTCCGTTTTAGAAACCACCTGCAGTTGCTAGTAAATTTTTTTTGCCCGTGGAGTAAGCACTATTCCAATATTTATTGGGCACTTTCAAAATTTATTGGGCGTGTTTTAGTTTGACTTCAATATTGTAGTAAATCTTTGTATTATGATTTCAGACGTCTTTTTTATATTCTCATTCAATGCATAATCATGCAAGCAATATAATGTTCTTGTTGATGTCATTTGAGAGGCAACATGATGTATGTACATAATTGAGTTTCTACTAAGTTCGAACGGATGTTGATGCAATAAAAGTGGTGTGCTCCAAGACTCAAGAGCAATGTGATCCCAAATTACTTTTAGCTACCTCCTTTACCTTCACTCCACCTATCCCCTTGCCCAAGCTTGCCTTATTGCTAGTTTTTTTTTTTTTTTTTTTTTTTTTTAATTATTATTAATGATATTCACCATTAGTGATAATTATCTTGGTTTGCATCTTTTTCTAAAAAGCATATTGGACATGTGGAGATCGACATGCAAGCATTGCATGCAACTTGTAACATGCATATTGTATTGGCAATGTGTAATATAGTTTTTGCATGTTAATTTGATAATTCAATCTGATAATTACCTTGGATTATGTCTTTTTCTAAGAAGAGTGTTGGACATGTGGAGATCGACATACAAGCATTGCATGCAACTTGTGTTATGGCTTATATGCCATACGAGAGTGCACATGCGCTTTATGCAACTTGCATGTTTTATTGGCTATGTGCAATATTGTGTATACATGCTAAAATGGTATGTATTCTTTAGTAATAAAAGGGTATATAAGATAATGGCTTTTTGTGGCTCGAATGCCCTAGTGTCCGCTTTGGATGGAAGGTGCAGACAGATCTTCTAGGTTAAGCCAAGGTAGGTCCTCAAATCGTGAGCCAGACTCGCTTGAGCTAGATCTTATCCATATAGCAAAGTGGTTGCCTTGTGCAAGGCATCGATCATGCAGCAGCAGGGATATAATGAGAAAAATGAGAAGCTTCATTCAAAGTCCTGCTCCAAAAAATCTGATGCTTATTTATCTGAAGGCATTCGAAAGATATTGAAAGATGCTTTGTGTCTTTCTGTTCAAATCAAGAGCTCGGTTCTTATGAGCAATGATCGTCTCCATTGGTTTTTTTTTTTAAAACCTAGTTTATGTAGCAGGGCTACAAAGCGAATTGCTAGGATGACCAGGCTCTATGTTACGAGTATTTCACAGAGCTGGATAGATACTGCATCTGCAAAAATGGACGAGATTCCAGACAATAGGTTTTTGTGAACAATTGTAAAGTTATCCTTTTTACTAGAATGCTTTGATTATCTATTGTCTAGAGGTTTTGAGCACCCTGAAGTTGTTTAACAGATATGAAACAAAACAAATTTTATTTAGGCAAATGCTTCTTACATTTTTGATTAACATCCTTTCATAACAGAATACTTCTGAAGGGGCAAAAGGCACAATGGGTGATCAGCGAAGAGCTGAAAGTCCCAATGTACCTTTTGGCCCTTCACTCATTACCATTATCATGCTAATGTTGTGTTGATTGGCTGCAGGTACGGGACTTTCTTCCTATTATTCTTTTTGCTTTTTTAGGGGTATTCTGGACTGAAGGGATGATGGAGCTGAGGACTTACTCGAATAGGAATATTTGATGATGATTACAAATGGAAAAACTCTTTGTGTTGAAGTCCTGAACATACGGTTGTACTTCTTATGTTATTAACAGTTTTACCCATCTGGTATGAATGATTTCTGATAATAGAGGATGGCCTATATGACATACCATGTCCTCTGTGATATTTAGTTTCTGCCATAAGTAGTTTACCTTGCATGGTTGACATAGTTGACAGTTAACCTTGCAGTGTAACATTTTGTGACTTCATGCAAAAATCTGATGCTTCAGGAAAGCAGTTCAGTCATTGAAACATAATGACTCCTTTTTGGTATTAATAAAGGAAGTATGAATTCTGAATTTTAAGTGTATAAGATTTTAATGTCCTAATATTACTCATAGTAGTAGGTCAAAAGATACTATACCAGTTAGCTCAAACTGGTCATAGGATGATAATACTGTGGATGG
>JAANSK020049021.1:0-17276 GCA_011763485.2 Isoetes engelmannii
GTCTTTCATGAAAACACTCCCAAGCACTCCCTGGCTTCCAAGTCGGGTACGATTTTGAGCCCATGGAAACGCACTCTAAAGCTTCCTCACTTCTTCAATCTCATTTCTTTTTCCTATCCTACCCTTTCCCCACCCTGCATTTCTGCTAGTTTTATTATTTTTTTCCTGACGGCGTATTTGGCTGGGTTTTTGCCTTGCGCTAAGTCGGCTAGAGCAATCCTGGCCGCCGCTTCTGGATCCTGGCAAGTCGGCTTCTGAAAATTTCCGCCGCTTTTGCAGCTTTGCAAGGCAACTCTGAATTCTTAGCTGATTGTTATTAATGCAGAGCAAAAGTGGCTCAAGTATGTATTTGTCTGGGCAAGTGGAGCAGGTTTTCGTACTGAAGAAAAGCTTCAAGCAGGCCCGCGCTGCTGCTGATAGATCCGGCACTGTCTAATTCAGAAAACTGCTGATAGAGATGGGAAAATGATTATGTGGGTTGTTTCCACTTTCTACAGAATCCATCGACTGGCTTGAAGGAAGCTAACAACTCTCATCAACTGAAGCTCCAGCTTCAAACTCTCATCAACTGCAAAACGTGAAGAAAAACTTGCCATTCTAAAAGATTATATGGACCCATAAATTCGCCAAGGTCATGCTATGAAAATCTCATCTCGGCTTGATCAGTGCGAATCCTCTATTATCGGTAAGATCTCTGAAGTTTGAAGTGCAATTGAATATTAGGTTAGGTTATTATTTCTCATGAGCAAAAATATTTTCCGAGCATTGTCTGTAAAGCTCATTTGGTGCATATATCTTAATCTCTTATTGCTGTGCTGTGCTGGCTTTGAGCATAATACCCTTCCAGTATATCAGTTTATGCACTAAATTATTCTTGATTTTTACAATGGGCACAAATGGTCTCAAATAACATGCATTGTTTGTGCAATAGGACAAATGCCTCATGCATCTTGGTACCAAACCTTCGTTTGATGAAATGGAAGATCTACAATTGCAAATGATCAGCATATGCTTTCCAGATGTGCTATTGCTAGACCCTAAAAAATGCTCTTACAGGTTGTTGATGTTGTATAATAATCATCTAACTTCTCTTTTTAAGCAGGCCCGGGCTGCTGCTGATAGATCTGACACTGTTTAATTCAAAAAACTGCTGATAGAGATGGGAAAATGAGTATGTAGGTTGTTTCCACTTTCTACTAAATCCATCGATTGGCTTGAAGGAAGCTTCAGCTTCAAACTCTCATCAAGTTCAAACTCTCATGAAGAAAAACATGCCATTTTAAAAGATTATATGGGCCCATAAGTTCGCCAAGGTCATGCTATGCAAATCTCGGCTTGATCAGTGCGAAGCCTCTATTATGGGTAAGATCTCTGAAGTTTGAAGTACAATTAAAAATTAGGTTAGGTTATCATTTTTTATGAGCACAAACATTTTGCAATCATTGTCTGTAAAGCTCATTTGCTGCATATATCTCGATTTGACCTCTTAATGCTGTGTTGTGCTGGCTTTGGGCATAATACCCGTCCAGTATATCAGTTTATGCACTAAATTATTCTTGATTTTTACAATGGGCACAAATGCTCTCAAATAACATGCACTGTTTGTGCAATAGGACAAATGCCGCATGCATCTTGCTACCAAACCTTCGTTTGATGAAATGGAAGAGCTAAAATTGCAAATGATCAGAATATGCTTTCCAGATCTGCAATTGCTAGACCCTAAAAACTGTTCTTACGGGTTGTTCATGTAACTTCTCTTTTGAAGCAGGCTTGAGTGCTGATAGATCTGGCACTGTCTAATTCGGAAAACTGCTGATAGAGATGGGAACATGAGTATGTGGGTTGTTTTCACTTTCTACAGAATCCATCGATTGGCTTGGAGGGAGCTCCAGCTTCAAACTCTCATCAAGTGCAAAAACCTGAAGAAGAACTTGCCATTCTAAAAGATTATATGGGCCCATAAGTTCGCCAAGGTCATGCTATGCAAATCTCGGCTTGATCAGTGCGAAACCTCTATTATGTGTAAGATCTCTGAAGTTTGGAGTACAATTGAATATTAGGTTAGGTTATCATTTCTGATGAGCACAAACATTTTGCAACCATTGTGTGTAAAGCTCATTTGCTGCATATATCTTGATTTGACCTCTTATTGCTGTGTTGTGCTGGCTTTGGACATAATACCCGTCCAGTATAACAGTTTATGCACTAAATTATTCTTGATTTTTACAATGGGCACAAATGCTCTCAAATAACATGCACTGTTTGTGCAATAGGACAAATGCCACATGCATCTTGCTACCAAACCTTTGTTGATGAAATGGAAGAGCTAGAATTGCAAATGATCAGAATATGATAAAAACTGTTCTTACGGGTTGTTGATGTTTTATAATAATCATGTAACTTCTCTTTTGAAGCAGGCTCGAGCTGCTGCTGATAGATCTGGCACTGTCTAATTCGGAAAACTGCTGATAGAGTTGGGAAAATGAGTATGTGGGTTGTTTCCACTTTCTACAGAATCCATCGATTGGCTTGGAGGGAGCTCCAGCTTCAAACTCTCCTCAAGTGCAAAAACCTGAAGAAGAACTTGCCATTCTAAAAAGATTATATGGGCCCATAAGTTCGCCAAGGTCATGCGATGCAAATCTCGGCTTGATCAGTGCGAAGCCTCTATTATGGGTAAGATCTCTGAAGTTTGAAGTACAATTGAATATTAGGTTAGGTCTCATGAGCACAAACAGTTTGCAACCATTGTTTGTAAAGCTCATTTGCTGCATATATCTTGACCTACTGGCTTTGAGCATAATGCCCGTCCAGTATCAGTTTACGCACTAAATTATTCTTGATTTTTACAATGGGCACAAATGGTCTCAAATAACATGCATTGTTTGTGCAATAGGGCGAATGCCTTGTGCATCTTGCTACCAAACCTTTGTTTGATGAAATGGAAGATCTACAATTACAAATGATCAGCATATGCTTTCTAGATGTGCTATTGCTAGACCCTAAAAACTGTTCTTACAGGTTGTTTTTCTGACTTCTCTTTTTATTTTCATTCTATGAGAGCATCACACATCTCATAAGATAGTCTGTCTTCTAAAACCTCTGTATAACCAAAGTATAGTTCTTTATTACTTATATACTTCCTCTTCTTAATAGTTTCTTGCTTTGTTCTTCTGCTGCAAAAATCAATCCTCATTATTTGTTTGAGCACATGGAACAATGGAGGTAGTAATCCAACCATTTTCCACCCATTAAATGCATTCAGCTGGATTTCCAAGTGTCATTAAGATGTTTGCATACATAAACTTACTGGGTTCAATACCTTTGAAATCCATGTTTTGAAAGAATGCAGATTTTCACTACTAAAGCCATTCCGTACATATGCCACAAACAATATGTTGCATGACATCACATCATAGTAATCCAACCATTTTCCAAATGAACTGGATTTCTAAGCGAACATTTCACCAGTTGTTTTATTGATTGTTGTGTGCAGTTACTGCCACAAGTCAGAACAGATTCAATTATTTATTTAGAAGTTTTATTGATTGTTGTGTGCAGTTACTGCCACAAGTCAGAACAGATTCAATATTTATTTAGAAGCATTTATTGTGAGGTTTGTACCTATTTGAAGTTACAAATCATGCAGCAAGGGAAAGGTCAATTCTGATGTATTGGTCTTCCAAAAAATCTTCATTGAAGAATTGAGCAAATAGTGCAAGTGCTGCAAGTGCAACAACAAGTGCACCATTTCAAAATTTCGGACCTTTCAAATTTTCCTTAGGCCAGGACAAAGAAACTTGATATCGCAGAGGAAGGTTGATACAAACATGTTGTGCATTACATAACATTAATCAATGTAGCATCTATTGTCTTCGATTATTTTAGATATAATTCTGAATGTGTATTTTCTTTTATATAGATAAGATAAGATAACATTTTTATCGTCCACGGAGGCCAAGCTCATGAACATGGGGACATTTATTCGAGGTTCAAGAAGGCAACAAGTGTCTTTATAATGGAATTGACTTGAATCCAAAAGGATATTTGTTGGTTACAAGCATCTCTTTTCATGCAAATTTTGTCCAGAACCTCAAAAATGCAACTATTGAAAACATCCTAACAAAAGCCCAAACATGACCACCTTAACAAAGAGCATGCTTCCATGATGGGGTGTGCTATTTCTCATGCTCTTAATCCAAAAAAAAATTCCCCCTCCCTGACCATCATGTTCTCTTTTACGGTTGTGCTGCTTTCTTAGTCCTACGTCCCAATTTCATGACTTTCATTGCTACTTTCTTAGTCTTAAGTCCCAATTTCATGACTTTCATTTGTGAATAAGTGTTATATTTGTCTAAATTTAAGGTACTATTGAGTATAAACAGTGCCAATATAATAAGACCCATATATAAATAACAATATGTTCTTATGCTCGGCATCGCCGGGCACCAGTTTTCTAGTATAGTTCTAAGATACTAAACTTTTTATGATATTGAGCACTACGTATATAAGAATGTGCACATTCTAGTGTGGAAGACTTGCCGACATGGAGGCATGCCGGACATGCTAGAATGTATAGACAATTAGGATATGTTTTTTGGTTTGGCAGGACCGGTATTAGCAGGGTTCTATAATACTTGTCAAGCTAGCTGTAGTAATATGAGCTTATGATTGCCCCAGCGCTTCGGATTTTATGAATCTCTAACATTTGAACCAAAATATTTAAAAGCTTGAGTTTAGGTACTTCTACCTAACTTATAGACACAATTTTTGCTTGCAGGAAGACCAATCATTTTCATCTTTATTAAACCTTATATGATATATTTTCCCAACCTATATTAAAAACATAAGCATTGTTTCATTATTTATGGACAAAACTTGAATTCATGGACTTTTTTTAGAAATTGACGACACAAAAATGATTTTATTGATCATGCTATACATTCAGTTGCGCTCTTTAACTAGAGCTGAATACGTTTCGGCTACAAGCTGTGGAATCTTTATGGTGTTGGGAAGCTTCTTCTTGTTGGATGGAGACAAGGCAAAGTCGATGGTGTCTAGGTCGATCCGACTGGTTGTTGTCTGTCTCCATCTCTTCTTCCAGCAATTCACATAATTGACAGGGTACACCTGGTTCCTCACTGGGACTGGTTCCCAACAAGTCAATTGGATGGTCTCGAAGTTCTCCTTCCTATCATCCATTTGAGGGTCTTCTGTAGAGTACCCGATCCAGGTAGGGCACAAGACGTCATTCGGGCGTACAAGAATAAACATGCCCTTTTGTAGGTCTTTGTATGGATTGAATTCTGGTAGAGGCCTATCTTTCGAAGGACCAACGTAGGTAGGAGTAATGCTTGCCAGCGGTTCCACCACCGCTGCCATCTTGGGACGTTCTAGGGCAAGTTGCCTAGTTTGTGGCCAGAAGTCCTCATCCCCCCCCCCCTTTTCCGTAAGCAAGATATTTTATTTTCTATAGATAAAAGGAGTACAAGGGCCCTTCAATGGGTATAGATACACATGAAGCACTAGCAAATATACTAAGAGATGAATAAAGACGTCCATCACAAAGGATGACCTTGTGCCACGGTGCCCAACTCAAGGCCCTTCTCTATCCACGAGTTGATGAAGAACTCATAGAAGCCTTTGATCTTGCCGAGCTGATCAAATTCTTTATCATATTTGTCACCCATCTTTCTACGGTGTGAAATGGCCATCAAAAAGACTTCACTGTTGAACATCTCCTTGATTCGTCTACAATCTACTCCCTTCCCACCAAGAGCTACTTCATAGCGGTGCTTCAATACGCTCCAAAGACCTATGGCTATAAGAGATCTTCGTAGCTTAGAGACCTTTATCATTCGTGGCCAATAATGAACTTAAATAATGGCTCAACTAAATGCTTATTTCTGCCTTAAACAAGTAGCATATCTGAGCTTTTATAACTGTTATATTTGAACAAGGGCAAAGGTATTGAGTGAAAGGCGATAAGCCAAGAACCTCCATATGTACCTTTTGGCCTTTTGTCTATTACCGGGGTCATTGCTAATACAAAATGGTTGGCTACAATACGAGGGTTTCTTCTCTCAATGTCTGCTTTTTGTCGTTTTGTTCAGATCTAGATGATCAGCTTGAAGAAAGACAAATGCTGGGGATTAATGATGAATATAGAGCTATATTCAGGCTAATTTTTCGCCTAAGAAGAGGCACAGACTGATAGCTTCCATCTGAACAGCGGCACATCGCCTCCGCATTGAGACAGGCCGATGGACCCGGGAGGCACGCGAGGACAAGATCTGTCAATGTTGCCAAGAGGGATCCATTCGGGATGAATGTCATGCACTTCAGATGATTAATATTGGGCTGATTCTATTAGTGTTTTAGGTAATCACATCATTTGCTTCTTTTCTTCATGTGGAAGTTTGATAGATGTGAATCAGGCATTTAGTAAGGTTTCTCAGTATACATACACGGAATGCAATTTTTAATGCTCATTCAAAGCTCCTGGAAGGCCATTTAGTAATTGATATATATGAAGGTGAAGACGAAGGTGACAGATATACGTTCTTTAGCGTTTTAAAGGCATGCCGCAGATTAGGTGCAATGTTGCATCCCATGAGCAAACAAGCAAAAGTAGACTAGAGTCTGACATTATGTTGGGACCTTGTTGATCTATATATCACAAACAGTAAGCTATATGAAGCGCATAAGTTTTTTCACAGGTTAACAGCTATAAATATTGTTTCTTGGGATGTAATGATCTTGCAAAGTATGTACAATGATTTTGTTGTTGATCTTGCAGGCGATGCGCAACATGGCGAAAGTTATAAAATATGGACCATACTACTATAGAGCAAGATCAAGCCATCTTCAAGTGTTCTAGCCAAATACTCCCCAGATTGAGGACTCAAAGAGAATGAAGAAAGAAATGTTTTCCAGCGACAAATGGGAAAAAGGAGGAAAAGTGAGTAGATAGTTAATGTCTTTGTAAGGGGTTCTCCTGATGCTTTATCCCAGATGGAATATGCAAAGCTTGAAGAATCTTTCATGAGGAGCAATACTTTGTCTCGGATGGAAGATCTAAACTACAAAAAAAAAATATTTAGATGCACCACAATAAAGATAAGTGTGTCATTGCTTCAAATTGAGCCATTTCCAATGCCTGAGGATCTTGCCAACTTGGATCCTCCTAGCGTTTTTTATGTACAGAAGCTTGCATAGTTTTGGCCCTTATGCCAGTGCAAATGTTATTTGTGTATGGGCGATTATCTGTGGTACCTATTGATACAGAAACAGTAAAAAAATTGAAGCATGTAAGTCCTCAAGCTACAATAGTTATTTCGTTTCCTAGAAAGTGTATGCCGGTGTATGCTTACTGTGGATGTAACCATATTAGGTTTAGAAATGGCTGAACTGCAACCTTAAGAATGTTGCAGAACAAATTGTTGAGGTGTATGGTTGGTGCCTCCCTTATAACTTCCTTGCATATTAATAAGAGGCATTTCTTTGTGTTTTTCTCTATTCTACAAACCACATTCATTTCCTGAACTTCTTTGTTTTCATTTAAAGATTGTGCACTATTTAGATTTCTAATACTCAGACACGTCTGCTCCAGGCAGGAACTTGGAATACTTACAACAAACATTTCAAGAGGACTAAATACAATGTCATCTTCAATATCGTATCAATACAGACAAAAACATGCGCAAAACTATATGATCTGATTAGTATATATTCTTTCAACTATGAACTGTTAACTTATCACGAGGACTATCATAGGCAGCATCAATGTATGACCTGTTCTGGGCAAAGTGGAAAGGAAGGTGATACAAATTTTGTAGTGTAATGTAAGGAAGCTTTTATATGCAGAGCAGACTAGTAAACCAGCTGATTGTTGCTTTATTGGCCAATAGTTATGTCTATGACAATAGAGCGCACTCACTAACACCACCTAAGAGCTAAGAATAGATTAGTATTGAGCATCCTGCACCACCATTTGAACTGATTTCAAGTTGTGCCATTGTGTTGGCTTTGTTGGCTTCTGTTACTTCTGCAATGTCAGAGCAGGCATCGAGCGGATTACAAAGGTAAACTTGTCAGGCTTTAGCTCGACAGCTCGGTCGCGTACATTTCTTGAAACAATTGAAGGCATTCTTTGCCACAGTCATTTTGTGGATAAGCAAAAAACTTAAAGAATGCTTCTTCATTCCCTTTCTGCCTGTAGCAAGTGATGATGACAGTCCATGAGACAACATTTCTTTTCATAATCCTATCAAATGGCCAATGTGTATCTCCCAAGACAAGCATGGACCACTTTAATTTGTGCCAAATACTCAGGCCTATAAAGGGAAGAAAAAAAGATGACGAAGGTAGATCTGTCCAATTTAACATCTTCAAGCTGCATTTGTCAATAAAAGTGCATCAGCACCATTTCCATGTTCAACATAAGTTGCGATCATGCAAACGACAACTCAGAGTAATAAAATATTAGTCTTGGTCATCCTGCACCTCTACTTAAGCTGATCTCAAATTGTGCAGTTGTGGGCTTCTATTATTACTGCAAGATTGCAAGGCCAGAACATGATACGTTACTTGTGTGAGAAATATATAGGTTGTTCATATTAAAACCATACAGATTAAGTTGAGGCAGACCCTAATTGCTATGGTGATATGTGAGCAGATCAAAGTCATAAGAAGAACAGATTATGATATGGTTAATGCTGGTGTCTACATGTGTAAGCACAAACCAAAAGATTGTGCTAAAGATCATCTAAGTGTTTCACAACTTGGATGATCGATCTAAGAATAACTTGCCCTAGGGTATTATACAGATCTAATAGTTACTTGAAACCCTAAGGGTTATTTGATTATTAGATGTTTATATGGAGAAACCTTAGGGTTATATTGTTGGTGAAATTAGTTATTTGGACGTGTCTTTTAATAGGGCACGAGTACAAAATATTTGGAGGCAACTTAGGTTTAAAACTCTCGGTCAAATGAAAGCAATCCGTTTGGATCAGGTATGAGATTGATCTGGCAAAACCGCCAGGACGATTGTAAATAAATTAACAAGGAATATACAGATTCAAGATATAGTGAATACAAATATTGCTGCAGAGGAATCTCGACTCTGTAAGTAGAGGTAGAAGTTTGATTGTATTGCTACAGTGTTTTAGATAATATGATTGCTACAGTACACGTTGTAGTATCAAATGAATAATGCCCATGGTCAATGGTTGTAATAGTTATAATAACCAATATTACATCATTGCATTTGTGTTTGAAGCTAGAATATTTATTCTAGGGGAATTGTTGTTATGATCAATTGGTTGAGGTGAAATCACAAGCAGGTTGATTTATCAAACTCTAACAGTGGTATCAGAGCTGTCTGTGTGTGAAAAAAAACATGTCTAGCAGGTTTGGTGTAGGGTTACTCAGTGTAATTGATGTGTTCAAGGGAGACTCAGGATTTCAAGTGTGGAAGGAGAAAATTAGACATATTCTGCAGGTTGAAGATCTGTGGGATCTTGTAGAACCAGCTGAAGGTGAAACCAGCTTGTTGAGCACAAGAAGAAGAAATGTTAGTTTGACAGTAGAAGGATCTTCTTCATCTAATGAAGGAGAAGGAGTTAAGGAGGTTGAAATTCAATGATGAAGATAATATTAATGACTTCTTTCAAGACTTTGACAACATTATAGCTGATCTTGAAGGTGCAGGGGTGATTTATTCTCAGCAGCAACAGGTCCTGGCCATTTCTCGTGCAGTTGCAGGTCTAGGGAACATTGCAACATTTATAAGGACTATTGCCAAAACGAGGTTGGAGGCAAAGAGGATGTTGAAAACAGAATTGGAGCAAAACAAGGTAATGGGGGAAGATGAGGCTTCACAAGTTCTTTTTACAAAGGGAAAGGGCAAAGAAGAAACTCGACAGGGAGGTAAAACTGGCCCTTGTTTTTATTGTAATCAATATGAACATATTAAGGTGAATTGTCCAAATTTAACAAAAGAGATCAATTGCTATCATTGTGGAGGCAGAGGACACTATGCATCCACATGTTCTACTCCAAAAACTGCAGCAAGAGGAAGAGGTAGAGGCAGGGGTGGAACTTTCAGAGGAAGGGGAAGGGGTAGAACCTTTAACCCTGAAGCAAGCGTGGTTGAAGAAATTCCACTAGAAGAAGAGTGTTGAAGAAGTTGAGGAGGTAAGTAAATTAAATATTCTTGCAGCTTGTGAAGATAAGACTAATGTGAATGATCTTTTAATATTAGATAGTGGAGCTGAGAAAACAATTGCCAAGTCATCAAAAATTCTAAAAGAATGCAGAGGGAGTCAAAGAGGTCATATTCAAGTAGGAGATGGAAGCATGAAGAAAGTAGCTGATGTAGGAGTTCTGGAGTTATTTGATTTAAATGGCAGACGTGTGAACTTGAAAAATGTACTGCTTGTACCAGCTTAGTTCGACATTTAATATCAATTTCTCAGTTGGTAGACATGGGATTGAAAGTGTTGTTTGAACAACTGTACTGCAAAATCTTTGAGGGGAATGAACTCAAGTTCTTGGGAAGACGAGTTGGAAATCAATGTGGAATTAGTTCTCAAAGCCTTGGAAGTGTAAAGTTAATAACCATTCCAAATCTATCAATATGGCATAATAGACTTGGACATATTAATATCGAAAATTTACAACAAATGGCTAAACAAAGATGGATAAAAACCACAGAGCAAGAAAAGGAGAAACACATGTGCCATGGTTGCATGTTGGGGAAACATGGCAGACTACCTTTCCCAAGAGCAGAAATCAAATCTAAGGAAGTACTGGAGTTAGTTCATCTATGTGGGGCTTTAAATGTAACAGGGATAACTGGAAAACGTTATTTTATAACATTTGTTGATGATTTTAGCAGAAAGACAAGGATACACTGCTTGAGAACAAAGGATCTGGCTTATGAAGCTTTCAAGAAATTTGTTGCAGAAGTCGAATGCAATACAGGAAAGAAGATCAAATGTCTAAGGTCTAATCGAGGAGGTGAGTATATTTCATTCAAATTTAGAAAATATTGCATTAACAAAGGGATAAAAAGGCAATTTACTTGTAGCCATACACCCCAACAAAATGGGGTAGCAGAAAGGAAAAATAAGACCATTTTAAATACCACTAGATCAATGCTTAAGAATGTTGGCCTACCTAACTTCCTTTGGGAAGAAGCTGTGAAGACAGCAGTAGAGATACAAAAGGTGATACCATCTAGTAGCTTAAAAGGTAAAAGCCCTGAAGAAGTATGGTCTGGAAAAATTCCAAGTCATGAAAAATACAAGGTTTATGGATGTCTAGGCTACACACATGTACAAGAATAGAACAGGTTGAAATTAGATGACAGATCCATCATAACCTATTTAATTGGATATGATGATGAATCTAAGGGGTTTAGGATATATAATCCTGAAAGAAGGTCTATCATAGTTAGCAGGGATGTGACGTTTAATGAAGATGTTGTTTATAAATCAATCATCACTGATGTAGAACCTCCTAATACAAAAAGGGAAAAATACTGGAATTACTGAGCAAACAGAGGTAGAAACACAGAAGCTTGATGATGATGATCATGACAATGCAATGCTAAATGATGATGAGGATAATACAATGTCAAGGGATTTCAGTGATCATGAACATGACACAGAAATTCAGAGAGAACCTAGGGTAACAGATAACAATGCAACAGACGGGAACGAAAAATAAATAAAGGAAAGGAAAAGAAGATGTAAAAGTAAAAGGCTTAGGGAGGAAGTTAATATAGATACAAACTTACATGGAAGGAGAGAAAATGGTAGGAGTGCAAGATTATAGGGTAGTAATCAACAGGAGGCTGAAATTATGCCTATATTCCTTCAGAATAAAAAGGCATAATTGAGCTCCGCTTTCCACGGAGCGGCGCCGCTTCCCGCTTTTACCCTGTTTTCTATGCTCTTCTGGTTCTTGCAAGTGCAGCAGACAAACCATGATCTTATCATCACCGGACCTACTGCTTAAGGGTAACGGATCTGCTCTAAATCCTAATTCCCCACAAAAGGACTGCATCCCATTATCGGTTGATAATGAAACAGATCCTCAGCTTCCGAAATATGTTCGGTTCAACATATAGAATAAAATGATGATCTGTCGGATCTGCTGCTGAGGGGTTTCCGAATCTACTGTTAAAACGATGATCAGCGGAAGTGCCAAACCATGATTTGCTTCCGGATCTGTAACCCAGCCAGCCTCAGTTTAACTTTCAAGCCAAAAAATTCTTCAAAGCCAATGCTCAAGGCTTCCGTTGCGGCAAAGCATCATCTTGATCATCCTGCTCACCAAACTCCTGAACGAATCATCCTGGCCTCATAGAAAACAGAGAGGAACATGCCACGTGGCTTAATTTTATTGGAAATTTCAACCTCCAGTTGATTACGTAAGGGAATCCACTAATCTCGGATTTTCTGTCTCGAAAATTCTTCGGCGGCGGCGCCTCATAATTTTCTCGAGCAGAAAATCCTCGACCCGTGGATTCCCTATTACATAATCATAACATCATTGAAGCGGTGACGAACCAAGTGTTCCAGAAGGATTTGAGGAAGCATGCATGGCATTTGAAGCAGAAAAATGGAAGGAGGCTATGAATGAGGATTGAAATTGTTTGAAAGAACATCAACATATGAACTTGTTGACCTTCCAAAAGGAAAGCATGCAATAGGAAATAAATGGGTTTATAAGTTAAAGGAAAATGCAGATGGGACACCTAGATATAAAGCTAGGCTTGTGGCTCAGGGTTATACTCAGAAAAAGGGAAAAGATTTTGAAGAGACATACTTATTTGTGGTCAAAATGGCTAGTATTAGAACCATCATGGCAATGGCCAATGCACTTGACATGGAACTGCATCATATGGATGTCTGCACAGCTTTTTTAAATGCAGATCTAGAAGAGGAGATCTACATGAAGCAAGCACAAGGTTTTGAGAAGGGAAATAACAAAGTATGTAAATTAAAACAGGCAGTCTATGGGTTAAAACAGTCTCCCAGACAATGGTACAAGTGCATAGATAAATTCCTTAAGGAGCAGGGTTTTGTAAAATGCAAAAATGATGGAAATGTATATGTGTTAAGAAATGAAAATGGATACTACATTATGGCTATTTATGTCGATGACTGTGTTATAGCAGCCAACAACTCTGACATGATGAAATATTGCAAGAGAATTTCGATGGAGGAGTACAAGATGACTGGCCTCGGAGAATTGTCTCAGTTCTTGGGAATACAAGTTAACGGAGATAGGGAAAACAAAAGTATTTCATTAAACCAAAGCAAATATATTGGGACAATGTTGGAAAAATTCAATATGCAGGACTGTAATTCAGTTAAGATATCAATGGCTATGGGAACCAAATTGTCAAAGGACATGTCACCAAAGAATGGATAAGGAAAGAGAAGAGATGCGAAATGTGCCATATAGACAACTAGTTGGGAGCCTATTGCATGTAGCAAATAACACAAGGCCACATGTTGTCGTTATTGTGAATGTTTTGAATAGACACAATAGTGATCCAGGTTGGGGACATTGGCAAGCAGCTAAAAAGATATTGAGATACCTAAAGGGGACTAAAATAACTGGAATTGTATACAGGAAAGATGACTTGCAGTTAAAGGCATACACAGATGCAGACTGGTGTGGGGATTTAGACGAAAGGAAGTCTACTTCAGGGTATGTATTAATTCTAGGAGGAGGTTCTATTAGCTGGAGAAGCAAAAAGCAGACTTCAATAGCATTATCCACAACAGAGTCTGAATATGCAGCTACAACTTTGACAACCAAGGAAATAATTTGGACAAGGAGATTCTTGGAAGAACTTGGTATAAAGCAAAGGGAAAGTACTGAGCTGTATTGTGATATGTATAGCTATGTCAAAGAATCCAATTTTACATGAAAAAACCAAACACATTGAGATGGAGATGCACGTTATCGGAGATATGGTTAGCAAAGGTGTGATCCGGTTAAGTTACATATGCTCTGATAAACAATTAGCAGATATTTTCACCAAAGTTTTAAGTTGCAACAGGTTTGACAAGTTGAAAGAGAAATTATCTTGCACAGAAGTAACGTGATTGTATGCTTATAATATGAAAGGGGAATGTGAGAAATATACAGATTGTTCATATTATAACCATACAGATTAAGTTGAGGCAAACCCTAATTGCTATGGTGATATATGTCATAAGAAGAACAGATTATGATATGGTTAATGCTGGTGTCTACATGTGTAAGCACAAACCAAAAGATTGTGCTAAAGATCATATAAGTGTTTCACAACTTGGATGATTGATCTAGGAATAACTTGCCCTAGGGTATTATATAGATCCAATAGTCACTTGAAACCCTAAGGGTTATTTGATTATTAGATGATTATATGGAGAAACCTTAGGGGTATATTGTTGGTGAAATTACTTATTTGGACGTGCCTTTTAATAGGGCACGAGTCCAAAATATTTGGAGGCAACTTTGGTTTAAAACTCTCGGTCGAATGCGAGCAATCTGTTTGGATCAGGTATGAGATCGGTCTGGCAAAACCGCCGGGCCGATTGTAAATAAATTAACAAGGAATGTACAGATTCAAGATATAGTGAATACAGATATTGTTGTAGAGGAATCTCGACTCTGTAAGTAGAGGTAGAAGTTTGATTGTATTGCTACAGTGTTTTAGATAACATGATTGCTACAGTACTCGTTGTAGTACCAAATGAATAGTGCCTATGGTCAATGGTTGTAATAGTTATAATAATCAATATTACATCATTGCATTGTGTTTGAAGCTAGAATATTTATTCTAGGGGAATTGTTGTTGTGATCAATTGGTTGAGGTGAAATCACAAGCAGGTTGATTTATCAAAACTCTAACAATTTGCTTCTGGGTCAAGGGATGTAAGCCATCAGTATCTTAGCTTGGGCCACAATGATATGGTCTGTGGGGTATGGGATAAAGCCTGAAAAGGTTGGGGCCCATTGGATAACGATTTCCATGAAGGATCCGCCCTTTTGGGGAGTTGATGAAGGCTACTGGGGGTAGTCCTTATCATTGGGTATCAGAGGAGAGCAAATTGATGAGGCCTACCCAAGTAGCCTTAACCAACTTCCCAAAAGGGCGGATCCTTCATGGACATCGTTATCTAATGGGCCTCAACCTTTCCAGGCTTTTATCCCATACCCCACAGACCATGTCAATTCCTCCCCTTCCTCGAGATGCTTGCCCTCAAGCATGTGGAACACGCCAATGTTGCCACGAGGAATTGAACCTTGGCTCTGATCCTAAATTGATAAGGACTGCCCCCAGTAGCCTTTCATGGAAATCGTTATCCAATGGGCCCCAACCTTTTCAGCATTTATCCCATACCCTACAAACCATATCGCACAACAATTACACCGCGAGCATATGAGTAGATGCCATGAAAAATGTGATGTCTGCGACGCTCCCATATCGACCACAGGAGCCAACCATAACCAGGATGAAATGTCCTCTTTGTAGCTAGGGACCACTCATTGGAGTAAGAGGGCGCATTGGCAATCCAGTGCACTGTCAAATAAATCTTGTACCCAAGACCACGCCGGTTGAACTTCTAGACAAGAGAAAAAACAATGCTCAAGAGTTTCAGTGTATAAAAGGCATAACATGCATACCACCGATATGCGAGGACTGCAGATACGTTTACCCTATATAATTGAAACTGATGAATTGCTAGGTGTTAGCAGGACTATTAAAGATGTCAACAACATTTAGATCCTTCCAGATCAAGCAATGCCTCCATTAGTACCTTGAGCAAAGATAAAGATTGAAGAGGTCTGACTATTGATCCACTTACCCAAATTAGTAGCCTCAAAGAGAGGAAAGTGATGTTCATGGAGCAAGATGATATTAGTATTGTATTCCTTGATTAAGGGGATAAATCTCCTTCTTGGAGCTTGGTCTAGTGGTAACGCACTGGTTCCTTAGCAATGTGGAGTTCGAGGCCGCCCAGAATCGCACTCGGTACTATTGGGAGTCAAATTTCAATAGAAGCAATATAAGGTGGTTGGGGTAGGGCCCAACCGAGCAATGTAGTGTGGTGTGTAGTCACATATCCAGTTGGATGCTGCCTAGTGGCGTGACGTTACAACTATCTATCTATCTATCTTTTACCATGATTTTTATTCCCCTTAAGTTCCAAGAAATAATCCTCACAGACGGCAACCTGATGGAACTGGACACAAGTTAACAAGAGTGAAATGTTCTAGTTGAAGCTTCCTATCTGGTGTTAGATGGGGACCAGGCTTAGGCAGATGTCTATAACTTTTTGCTTTCCCTCGACCTTTCTTCTTGGGAGTTTGGAAGTTACTAATGTCTGTGCGAAGATATTTTGATCCATTAGAAGGGCCAGAAGGTTTTTGTGGGGGTGTTTTTTTTTTTGGGGGGGGGGGCGCAGATTGACATTCTAGGTCTGAGCTATCACATTCATTTTGCTCTGGACTGTAGTTAAAAAAAATTAGAGTTTGCCAAATTCAGAGGTCGAGTTAACTTACTAACCTGGAATTTTTGCTCTGCATGTTGAGATAGCTGACCCATTTGAGCTCCAAACTCGACATTTTCTTTGTTTGCTATTGGTTCTTCTATATAACGAACAGAGTCTTTATGCAAGCTATTAAACGTTATGACAGGATGAACATGAGCAGAAACATTTTCAAAAGAGAGATTTATAGACTTAGCAACCACAACATCATTAGCAAGACTAGATCACCAGAGGTAACAGTTATGAGCTTTGGTGGTTGCATGGAGGAGGGGATGTCCTGGGATGTGGGAGGAGAGGTTTCAACCAAAGGGGTTAGGATCACACAAATAGGAGAAACATTAGGAGGATCATTCTCTCTCTCTCTCTCTCTCTCTCTCTCTCTCTCTCTCTCTCTCTCTCTCTCTTCCCTTATTCTTAGTCTGGCCTTAGCTACCCTCATTCTGCATAGATGTCTTCATTGGTGGAGTTTCTAGAAGCTCATTTACTGCTTCTTCATTTGAGTCAAGATTTGCGTCATTGAGATCTTCACTGTGCTTGTCAGACTGCAAGTGCAATGTTCCATTGTGATTAATTGTTGCCAGAGGGACAAATGGACTTGAAGAGCTTGCCTTGGCAGAATTTGTAGCCAAGGAGTTGTGACGTTCCATAATATTATACGGTATAAATACCGTATATTATGTATGCCACGTCACTGGTACATGCCATAGATAC
>JAANSK020049132.1:0-17271 GCA_011763485.2 Isoetes engelmannii
AGAGTAGAGTAGAGTAGAGTAGAGTAGAGTAGAGTAGAGTAGAGTAGAGTAGAGTAGAGTAGAGTAGAATGTATTTTTATCGTCCATGAGAGCAATTGGCCTATGGGACCTATGGGGCAATAATAAGTATGCTGACAAACTGTATAATGAAAATAGAGGTACAATTCAACCCCGCGTCAGGGAGCGCGTATCCATGACGTCTTCAAAACATGATCCTAGTAAGCCCATGGAGACCGTATCTAATAGCACATGTAGTATCTGGTTGGGTGGGAATAATATCGTGCCCAGATATGATCAAATGCCGGACAAGTCAGAAGAGCATGGCATTCATCCTCAATGGCTCCCTACTGGTAACACTGACAAATCATGTTCTCACGTGCCGCCCTTGTCCATCTGCCTGTCTCAATGCGGAGGCATGGGATTGATCTACTACTGGTAGTGGGATGTCTTAACCTATGCCAAAGCAACCAAATCCCAGAGTTTCCTAAGGAAGCATGAATTCAGGTAATGCCTCAAGTGATCTTCCAGCAGGTGTTAAGGCATTGTGGACCAAGTGCCATGGCATAAGCAAGATTGGGGAGGTGAGCATCACCCATACCTATCACCTTCTGAAAGGAGATGATATGACAATCTAGTGCAGCCCTTTGTAGGAGCAAGAAACCTATCTCTTGCAGTAATATTTGATAGGGGATCATGGAATTCACTCCAAGAGGGGGATATTACCAAACCTCAACCCTCTAAAGGAGAACATGCTCTATCAAGGCCCTGAACAAGTGCCATTGATGGCCCCACGCATACAACTCTGTTTTGTGACCGTTGTTTTGCATGGCATACAATGCCGTCCAACCTTCTATGATGCGCCAACAGATGGAAGTGTCCCAGTATGTGGACGAAGGAAACTCCACTCCCAAATTACTTGTAAGTGAGAGCCACCTCCACATTTTGCCCTCTTGGCTAAGTTTATCCACATGCCAGTAATTTGACAGGAAGTATCCAGAGCATCCAAATGACGTTGCATATCATCTGGGGTGTAGGCTAAGAGGTCTACGTCGTCGACATATATGAGTTGCCAAATTATGTGGTGCATCATTTGAGCTCCCGCCTCCCGTGGCCAGCAAGCCAATCTTCTAGCTGATCAATATATAGGTCATAGAGCGTCGGGAAGAGTGGGCAGCTCTGGCATACTCTAATGCTACTGGCAACAGACTGTTCTGTCGACATCAGTTGGCCTGAGCATGCTTCGTACAAACTTTATATTGCATTTTGCAATTCCATAGGGACCCCCAACTGCCTCAATCTATCCCAAAACTCATCATGAGGCATGATGCCAAAATCTTTTGCAAAATCAACAAACCAGTAGTACAGGTCTTGTCAGCGATTCCTGCTATCATCGACCAAGGTTCGTAGAGTGAAAGTATGGTCACTGGTGGAGTGTCAGGGCCGGAATCCCGCCTGTGTAAGAGCACACACCTCTGCTTCCGCCGCCCACAACGTCAATTGCTATTCAAGAATACAGGCCAGCAGGTTTTCAATGAGCGAATTGAGCATGATAGTGCGGTAATTGGCAGCGCTATGAGGGTCCCGCACCTTGTATATGGGAACAACTCTGCTAGTGGTCCACTGTGAGGAAAAGCCTTCCTGCAATGCCCTATTGAACAATGTCATCAGGATGGGCACCATCGGAGGCCTAGCCCATTTGAGTAGCTCTGCCTGCATCCAGATCTGCCGCCTTGCCATTGGCGAGATGCTACAAAACCGCATTGACATTTGCTTCTGCAATGACTAGTGCTGCTGGGGTGTTGTTGCTTGAACCCCAAGTGGATCATAAAGCTACCACAAGTATTGTACCTATTGCTCCGAAGTGATGTTCCCCGCAGGTTGCAGAGGCTTGTTCAATACCCTTCACCAGAATGTCCAGGGATGACGGTCCAAGAGATACAAGATTTGTCGCTGGTGTTTCGCAATATACCTGGATTTCTTTCCCTTAAGGAAAGCTCAGTAATATCTGATAGCCAATGGGCACAAGGCGGGGTCAGTAACCTACCGAAGCCAACATTTGAGCTCCCTACATTCGTCATCAAACCAGTGATTGCGAGGAAAGGTTGTAGCTCCCAAGTGCCTCTATGACCAGCTTCTCCCAAAACATCTGTCAACAGCCATCATAAGCACATTGATTAATTGAACAGTTTGTTGCTGCAGCATGGGGAGCTCCAGTATTCCCTTGAGGTCAGGTTCCACCAGCTGGGCGTGGCCTTTGCATGGTCATAATCCAAGTGCAGATGAGGCACGCAGGATCTTGGGGCAATGGGCATGCAGGGAGTCTGCCACGCGACCTGCCGAAAAAGAGGTGGGAGGTCGGAATCCAATTCCTCATATCTACAATCTGTCCCAATATGTAAATGGAGAACCAGGTGCAGATCCGGTCTGCCACTAGCACATATTCCACCACATCGTAGCCGCCCCCTTAATTTTCCTGCCTGCAAGTGTAACTATGAGAGGTTGGCCATTGTGCCAGTCCATTGCAAATTATCAAGTCAAAGATACTGCATAGCAAAAGCAACTGCCTGCCATTGCGCGTGACTTGGTTGTCATCAGATGTTCGTGGCCAAGTCACTTCTGCGGAGAACACCAATATGCAATTGTTCCAGCCATGTGCAATTTTGGTGCAATTGTAACAAAGTCAACTGATGAAATGTACAAGGAACCCCAATATTTAGGTCATGTAAGGTATGGTTGCAATGCATGCAAGCAATGGGGCAACTTCATTTACTGAGCTAGATTGAAGTGCATAATAGTCGACTCCCTAGAGTTGTAAAATTTCCAACGATGTGTAAAATGATACACCCACTCTTGAGGATGGAGTAAGCGTCAAGGAGGCTATAACCACCATTTTGCAAATTCATGAAGATATTTTCTTTGAATATCTCAAAGATTGAATTAGAAGAGAGTTTAACACTTCCATTTCACCGAAAGGACTGTAGAGTCCCAAATGGATCTCCATAGATTTATCTTCACACGTCTACTTGTGTCATTTTGTACCGCCTACCAAATAAGATATGTTATCTTTGCATCAATGTCTTTATTTGAAAGATAACCAATGGAATGAGTCACAAGGCATGTTGGGACAATGAACATGAGCTTTTATATAGAATTTTTTGTGTGAGATTGATGAGACAATGATAGATGTTGGACCTTGTATATTGATGTTCACAATAATATGATAGATATATGTGGACCTTGTATATTGATATTCACATTAATATGATTAAGCATAAGGATGCCTATGTGGTGAAACCAAATCAATTGATGAAAGGTACGAGCAAAACATGGTCTTTAGGTGATGAAAGGTATGGCTACAATGCATGCAAGGCAATGTGGCAATCTCGACTGTAGAGTGATTGAAGTATCGACTGTAGAGTGATTGAAGTACAGAAACGGTTGACTTCCCTAGAATGGGGCAATAGAGGAGTAAAACACAGTGCAAGAGGGGCCATGCTTGAGATGTTGAGATGTACGTGCGGAGATGGTTTTCATATCGCAATGTGCCCTTGCCCGCATCGGATCCGGCATAAAATGTGGAAGTGAGGAGGAAATGAGGAAGGCAAGGTTGAGAGTGAACAAACAAGTTGCAATTTTTCTATAGAGAATAGAATAGGGAAAGGAAAATGAAAGGGGTTGGTAAAAAATTCGAAAAGGAGGAAATGGGCAGAGCACGCTCGGGGCAGGTGTTGGACCCGACTGGAGCAGACAGGTCGGGGTCGGGCAGATCCGCGGCTGGCCTCAATGTCAAGGTCGATTGTTGGGATTTTGAACACTGTCCGGATCCGACCAACGGGTAGCTTTCTCTAGTTGTCTGACCGCAGCCCGATGCTTTTATTTTATGCTGGGCAGATCAGGTACCTTCGCCTGCCCGTTCTATTGCCCGCATTTTGTTAAAGGTCTGTCACGAAACTCCTGCTGGCTGATAACGACCCCGTCATCAGCCAATTAATATGTGGCCTCCAACCATTGCCATGAACAATAATAAAAACAACACCCCCCATTATCCCGGGCGCCGTAAATAACGCACGCCATCGTGTTTGAGCCAGCTTTAAATCCAGAAAAATCCGCTAAGTCCACAAAAACGCCGTGTGTTTTTCTTTTTATATATGGCTCAAACATGTCAAGACACAAAAAATCGGTTGTCCAAAAAAACACCGTGTATTTTCTTTTGGCTCAAACACGACGTCGTGAGATATTTAAGGCGCTCGCCATTATCCTATGGCTCCCTTGCTTCCCTCTCCCTCTCCCTTTCTTTCTTTCTTTTTTTTTTTTTTTTTTTTTTTTGAGGTTGCTTCCTTTCTCTTACCCACATTACTTATATAGTTCTCCCTCTCACCTTTCTATTCAATTCTAATGCACACCTGCCAATGCCCTTCGCAGTGCAACTGCAATCTCTTAACTCCGACACCCGTGAGTGCCTCCATGATGTGATTCCTTCACCAACAAAATGAATCCTTTCATCTCTGCCTCAGTAGTTGATGGCTCAACTACCATTGCACTTCATGATCCAAGTACTCCTCTCAATGCGCCCTGATAACTACATCATCAATGTGACCTGCTCTAGAATCCAGACAACTGTTCAAAAGTTGGAAATATGAGGCCATCATCATGGTCGGGATCATCTTTAACCTTGCTAAACATGCACGTGAGATATCCCAAATGATATCGCCCATTGAATGCGTGCAGTATGGAGGAACACAAATACAGATTTACACTCATGTTGGTAACCTAACCCCTTTTGATTAGGGGCTTTATTGCTTTACCTCAAATTCTATACCTATAAAGTTAGAACATTTTAATAGATAAAACAAACACTTTTTTGAAGGAGAAACTGTTATGAACACTACCATCTACCTCTGCATGTTTCAATGCAAGAATATGTACAACACGCTTACATAAGGATCATATAATATGTACATATTTCTAGGCTATTTTGGGAAGAGGGATGCTCCTACGAACATACCAAAGCAGTCTAGAAAGATTACGTCATTCTCAATACGACGATTTTTGAACCCAAGACGAAATATTTGTTTTCTAATTTCACACCATACCCATGTCTCTCAAAAGGCAAGCATCTTCTTAAATTCTTCTTTTTTCATCTCCCTCTCTTCCCATATATCTATGTAGCAACATCTTTTAAGACTTCTCACAACCTTTAATCCTTGATTTATTCTCATTCTTTTTACTTACTATGAGATTCTACAGCAAGCATCTCTTCGAGATTGTTCTTTAGTTCATGGTATATTTGCAAATATGAATGCATATTTTAAGCCTTGAAAGAGCTAGCCACTTTTTATAACCACTTGAAAAGTCGTTCATTGTTTCTTCAAGTTGTGACGGTTTGGTTAGCTTTAAAATTATTTAGGCATCCAGATGCATGCACTTACATGTGCCCAGTGGTCTAAATTTTTTTCTAAAAGCTATTAATATTAAGAATTAATATAATTGCCTGCTTAAGACAAGATAATTGCACAATTATGTACTAGTCGCTGGTTGTTGTAATGTGTGCGCACTTGGTGTGTTATGCGCATTGGTCTAAGGCCATCTTTAGAATATATAAGGTTCCAATCCAACACTTCAAGCGTATGTATCACTACATATGTAATGGAGTTTATAGTTTTCCATTTTTGTTTTTGTCCTTTGAAATTTTTCACGCCGCAATTTATGTCTTTGTTTGTTGCCAATTTTTTTTAAAGACAATCCGATCGTCCAATGCTGTAAGCTGTCGCGAGATGGCGGTGAACAATCTTGGCAGCTAATTTGCAAATTCTTTACTTCGCGATTCATAATTCTTAAATGATTCAATCTCCAATGTCGTGATATTTCATGGCGGTGGACAGTCTGGTGGGCTAATTTATCAATTTTTAAGCACTAGCCCCTCTAGTGCTAACTGGTAAGCCAAAAGGGTGGATCCTTATTGGGCCCTAACCTCTCCAAGGTGTTATCCCATGCCCTGCTATGTTCATAACATTCCTCCCCCTCCCAGAGGTTGCTTGCCCTCAAGCATGTGGTGGGACCAGACCACCGAAGGAAACAGGCATTCCCCAACTACCCATGTAGTTGCCCCATGGAAGAGGCCAAGTCTGGCTACCGTGAACCCCCTAGGTTCCCCACTCCTTGAGTCCCCTGGACTCCCCACACCAGACTCGGGTTGATCCCTCGGATCAAATCTACTGCATAGTGCAGTTCCTAATCGCGCCGAAAACGACTCTCCATGGTGTTCCTCCCTTGAGATCCATGATCTCTTATATAGGGTACCAACCCTTGTGGCATGCCGCCACACATATGCATGCATACATGTAGCCTCTTGGGACCTCCTTATGCCACTTTTCCCTTAAACCTCTAATCCTTAGGTTTAATGGTCCTATATGACCTAGGGACCAACATATGTATATAACATATGGCTTATGACCTAGGGCCTAACTTATGTTCGTTACATTCCTCCCCCCTTCAAGCCCTTGGTATCCAAGGATGATGAGAGTATGTGTATTTTGAAACCCATTCCCTGGATCACCCGGTGACCAGGGTTTCGTCATCTAGTCCATTTTGACCCGTTCCCTGGATCACCTCGTGATCATGGTTTCATCGTCTCGTCCCTTCATCAACTTGGCTCTGATACCAATGTTAAGCACTAGCCCCTCTAGTGCTAACCAATAAGCCAAAAGGGTAGATCCTTATTGGGGCCTAACCTTTCCAAGGTTTTATCCCATGCCCTGCTATGTTCATAACATCGATGGGTCATGAGAACTTCGAGATCATTATCCAGAATTTTCTATGTGTTTGATGCACATGACCCTGCACAAGGTTTCTATGCCCGAACTTACCTTTTGTCTATTTTTGGTTTCTTGAATTATGATCAACAGTGCCATCACAGCTCTAGAGGTTTGTAATGATGTATTTGAATATTTTTGTGAAGCCCATCTCTTTTGAGTCCACAATGAATCTGCTAGGGAAGGGTCACCAGTAGTAGGCCACGGTCCAATAGTGCATCATGGTAAAACGGATCAATTTTGCCGATAATGGCTCAACATAAAATTTTTATCTTAGTCTCAACCATTGAATAAAATGGGCTCAATCTTAATCATCCAATCTTGATCCACATTAGAGTATTTGAATGATCCATATTATTTTTAGACCAAATTCAGCAGGCAAAGACCAAGGCAGGCCTGTAGTGGTTTTGTGATGGAGACCGTTGCATAGGCTTTTTCTTTCATACAGCTAAGAGGCATCGCATGATGTCAACCATGCCTTCATTGAGCCTGCCAGATGACTCGGTGCTCAAAGAGCCAGTAGAGTTAAGCAACATCTACACAATCACTTCCAGGCCTTTTTTCCTGAGAGCCATCTTCCTTTTCAGTCAGAGATGCGAGATGCAGTTTTGTCGAGGATTTCCCCCATCATTTTTGAGGAGCAGTGCGTTTCAATAGAGGCGGGTATAACGACTGAAGATTTAGGTTCGGCAGTCTTCGAACTCAAAAAAGGCAAGTGCCTAGGGTTGGATAGTCATGCCAATTGAGTTCTTTCAGGAATACTGGGATTGGTTGGAGTCAGATGTGTATGATGCTTTCTGTGATTTTCGCCGATCTACTACTTTGGATAGAATTTTGAACATAGGTGCCATATCACTCATCTCCAAAGTTAAGGATCCTCAGACTATTTCAGACTGGCATCCCATCACCTTGTTGTCATCTGTGTATACGATCTTTGCCAAGGCTTTCGCAGAACGGATGAAAGGAATCTTGGCTGAGTCCATCTTTACAACTCAATCAGGCTTTCTTTCAAAAAGATGCATTCTGAGTAGCTGCTGCTTACGAGAAAATCTATTGGGCACGTCGGCAGAACCTTCATGTTGTGTATCTCAAGCTTGATTTTGCGAAGGCTTATGACAGTGTAAGCTGGAAGTTCATGCGTGTATGTATGCTCAGATTGGGATTTGGGCAGCAATTCACTTCAGACGTTATGAAGCTACATGTCTCTGCTCGGGCATTTGTTCTGTTCCATGGTGAGCCATCAGAGGTTTTCCCACTTGGCCACGATGTTCGTCAGGGATGCCCTGTAGTGCCATTGCTCTTCTCAATTGTCGCGGAGGTCTTGTTATAGCTATTTACGATTGCAACAACAGAGGGGCTCCTCCATGGTCTTACGATGGAGAATGGCACGCAGGAAGTTTGTAATCAATATGCATATGACATATTTCTTTTTTTGGTTGCCAACGTTGAGATCCTAGAAGCTGCCAATTGCTTTTAGATGCATTTTCATTGGCTTCTGGTGTGCTTGTGGGGTAGCAGAAATATACGGCCCTATGGACGTTGGATACTCCGACTCCAGCATGTGTTCATGATTATCCATGGGAATTGCTTCTTCATGGAGAGGCTACCAAGTTGCTAGGGATTTCGCATTCATGTTAGTGCTGGAGCTGCATGGGAAGAAATTATTATGGGGTTGGAGAAGCACTTGTTTTGGTGGTCCACTGCAAAATTGTCTCTTGTTGGTCGTATTACAATGACCAAGTCAATCCTCAGTAGTACCCATGTCGATATGGTGTCCTTACTGCTAGCCCCACAGGTCGAAGTACTTGAGCTCATTGCAATAGTCTGAAACTTTATATGGACTGGTACCGAGGAAGGTGCAGTGGTTAAAGTGGTTTGGTCTAATTGCATCCTTTCAAAATGGGTAGGTAGTCTGGGTATGATGGTTTCTTACTACAGAGCAAAGTCCTCATCTCAAAGTTCATTTTTACGCTCCTGAATGGTGAAGATGACTCTCCTGGCTTATGCCATCTTAGGCAGTCTCTTAGTCAATGTATCCCTCTAGGAAAAAAGGCAGTCAAACCAGTTCTGCCCTAGGCATTTTTTTCATCCTTTGCAGACTTTTCCAAATGCTTCTCCTTTCCTACATGGATTGTTGGCATTGTGGGATACAGTCAGACAGCTTTTTCGACCCTGGTTTTCCATCCATTCCCTATAAGAGATTCCATGGGCGGGCAGCATAGCCGCTTGGACCTTCAGTTACTCCACTGGTGTGATCGGTCCATCTCTTTACACAGAGACTATGGGTCCTTGCAGGTGTCGTCTCTATCTAAGCATGGTAGTTTTCTGCTGTCGTGGCCTGAATTCCAGGCAAAATTTTTGCTCTCCCGTTGGGATGTATCTTTATGGGAGAAGGTCGTAGAAAATTTTCCTCTTAGCGTGGAGGTTGGTGTTACAAAAAGGATGCCTTGGGGCTGTCACGAAAAAATTCACATGGGCAAGCACTTTGTCAGCTCAGTATATCGCCTCCTCTTAGCATCACAGCCCCTCCCATTGCCAAATGGGTGGCACCTGCAGGTTACACAACGCAGTTTGGGTCGTATATGGCATTGGCTTTGGGATACGTTGCTACATCCTAAAGTGTCAGTACTTTAGTGGCAGATTGCCTATAGGTGCTTGCGTGTTAACGCCTTCCGACATTGCTATGATCCTCGCATATCTGCAATATGCCCGCTCTACCTTTCAGACGTGGAAACTCTTGAGCACTGTTTTTTCTTTTGTCCAGAAGTCCAGCCGGCGTGGTTCTAGCTAAAAAGTTTATTTAACAGTGCATTGGATTGGCAATGCATCCTCTTGGCTTCCTACCCTAATGTGTGGTCCCCAGTTAGGCAGAGGGCATTCTATCTTAGTTCTGGTTGGCTCCTGTGGGCAATAGGGGAGAGTCACAGACATCATATTTTTCATGTCATCTACTCATCTGCTCACCATATTATTGCTGTAGTTCAAGCTAAGATACGGATGGTTATGAGTGTTTCTCCCTTGACCCGAAAGTGAGGGAACATATTTGGATCCAGTATCTCTAGATTGGTTCTTATCATTAGTCTCATATTTTGGAGTAAGTACATTGTGCTTCATGCTCTTGTTCCTCTGGCTTCCTCTTGTCTTTACATAGTTAAATGATCTCTACATGGTACTTGGCAAATGGGTAGACCGAATGCTGCAGTGTTAGTGGCATGTTGGACTAAGATGTTATTGATAGCTAGGCTTCATTAGTAGCAGTAGGCTCATCTCCTTAGTATTGAATGAGGAAGTCAATGGTAATTTGTTGTTGAAAGCTTTTCCATAGTTGCAAGGCTGGTCCACCATCAAGTATGAGGAGTGTAAATAGAAATCTAAGTTGTGATGGGATGTGAAGACATGGTATTGCTTCTTCCATTGTCTTGATTGCTTCAGTTGCCAGTGCAATTAGGCGTCTAGCTTGCGCAGTTTCTTGGTAGGTTTCATACTGTTGGCGATCATGGATTTTGACCTCTTCCCAAGTACATCCAGGTTTGTGCAGAAGAATGGTTCTTAAGTAGAATAGTTCTCCAACTTTGAAAACAATAAGCGTATTTTGCAAATAAGTTGCCCTTGTGATTGTTCGTGATCAACATTTCGCGTTGCACCTGGACATTCTTGTTCAAGTTGATCGGATGATTGTAATATGGTTCCCGGTTTGTAGGTGGTAAATGTGTAATGTTCGTTGTACTTGATATAGATGATGGAATCAAGTTCAGGGGTGAGCGGACGTAGAAAGTACCTGTCTAATATAGAGATCCCAGTATTTGTTGTAAACGTTGTTGCAAACTGTGATTTTGTCCTTGAATATGTAAAGGAAGACATTTAACTGATGGATGTTTCTCAGTCATGTGGTATGCCATTATTCTCCATCCAGCTTCCATGGATGAAAGATAACGTGCAGATGTAGTCTTGTATCTCGGTTCTTCGTTGTGGCGGAACCTTATTGGATTGATCTGCGGATTGAGGTATTGCATTAGATGTATCTTCTGTTGATGATGAGGATTTATGGTCGACATTGATGTGAAAGTGAGTTGTGTTAAGGTCGACAAATATATGGACTATTGTTGCAATGCCTGCATATATATGACAGTTTATTTCTTGTAGTAAGAATGGAATATATGGGATGACGTTTACGTCTGCCTTTGTCGGTCTCCTATATTGGACATATCCCTTTCCGTCTATATATGTTGTTGGATTTATAGGCTTTGGTAAATGATAACAACATTTACTATTCTCTTTTAGTCATCTTTTTGTATGTTTATATATCATGTACTTTTCTACCTGCGCTCGTAGTAGTGGGTTTGCTGGTAGTTCAGCGGAAATGAGTTGGTCAATCATATTGACAGTGATGTCATGCTCAATTTTGGCAACAATGTGTGCATGTGGAGGGCTGCATTTTTGGAACTCAATATCATATAAGATAGTGGATCAAAGAATTTGTGGATGAACCTGGTCTTTGCCAGCACGATAAAGAATTTCCTCCATCATTGTATGTTGGCGTGCCTCTTGGAGGAATTGAGCTCTTTTGGACAATTACTTGGCAGTCGACAAGGAAGGAATCAAATGATGGAATGGTGCCGTAAAGATGAAACTGAACCTGGTCATGATACCAATCATACGTGGATACCTCCATTACATGAAAAAATAGGAGCATCTGAGAAGGAATCGTCAGTGCCTATTATGGGATCATTGTTCTGTAGTCGTGACAAATAATCTGGGACGGTATGTGACTTCCCTGGTTTGTGCACAATTTCAAAAGGAGAAAACTCCTGAAGAAGCAAAATGCAATGGGTAATGCGACCCGTGGGTGTGGCTTTGTTAATCAAATATAGCACTGCCTGGTGGTCCACAAAAAACTTCAATTTGCTGCCAAGAAGGTATTGGCAAACGTTTTTTATAGCGAAGATGAGCCCGAGGGCTTTCTCGTTCAGTGGTAAAGTAGTTCCATTTCGCCGGATTGAGTTTTTGGCTGGCAAATCTCACCGTCTTATCAAGCTTGGGAGAGAAAGGTTGAGCCAACACATCATCAATGGCAAACCCGGATACATGAACATGAATGTGGAAGGGTTTCGACCAATCTGATGGCGTGAGGATCGAAGCATGATCGGCAGCTTGCGACCACTTCCAAGACCGTTCATCACCCACGAGCTTGTGCAAGGGAACTTCCACAGGAACAAGATTGGCGATGAACATGGAGTAGTAATTGATTTTCCCATGAAGCTTATGGTTTCCTTGATAAACCTGGGTGGAGAAGCTGTCATGATGCAATTGATCTTGGCAGGGTCCGTGGTGATTCCAGTCTGTTTGGCCACATGGCCCAATAAGGCCCTAGAGGTGACACGAAAAGAACACTTCTCTGGATTTAAACATATGCCACAGTTTCTGCACATCGTTGAAAAATCCTTTGCAGTTTGGTAAGATGCATTGATTTTACCTTGGCAGATTGCACCTTGCAGGTTCACAAGATCCCTTTCGTGGTAAGCTATTTGCGTGCAATTGGGAAGAAGGTAAAATTGTATCAAGGTGAGTTGACATTGACAACCCTTACGAGTACCCTCTCTTCTTTCAACCCATTTCCTTCTTTGACATGGAGGTTGACATCGATCTTCCACAACATGGGTGTTGATTTGCTTCGGGACCATAGCTACACCAATACCTTTGATGCACAATGCAAACTAAATAAGCAGTGTTTTAAATTCCAATTGAACTCCTCTAAACAAAGAAACACTGTGCTATGGATATGCATATCTTCTCAAAGCCAAATATGAACCTTTGCCTGGTTTGGATAGTTCTTTATTCCTTCGGGAGCTTCTTACATAGAAATTGCATGCTGCTTCCCCACCTTTTTGCTCCCTACCTATGAAATCCTCAACCCGTGAGGTGCGAATGTGGCACACCCATACCAATTGGGTTCTATGCAAATATTGGGTGAGGGCAGTGATTGTGTGATTGACAAAGTGAATACCGCAATCACTGACCAACTCCACAGGGCAACCAAATCGTGTGATGACTTGTTGTGCTAGCAGCCGTGTTACCAGGAAAGACAGAAGCTTCTGTCCACTTGGTAGCATAGTCTAAGTGGGCTAATATGTACCGTGCTCTTGTATGTTGTGCTGATGGCTCAATGGGACCTACAAAGCCCATGCCCCCCATGACAAATGGTGTGGGAACTGCAACAAGTTAAAGAGGGCGGCATCTCGAGCAGTGGGTGCCCCCATTTTTTGGTAGGGATCACACTGCCAAAAAACATTATGGGCATCCCTAAACATTGTGGGCCACCAGTACCTGTCAAGAAGAAGTTTTCGAGCCGTGTTATCGCCGATAAAATGTCCTCCACCAGGTTTGTCATGTGTCTGATGAAGAAGATCTTCTGTTTCATGAGATAAGACACAACGTCGAAGAACTTGGTCTTTGCCAGCATGATAAAGAATATCCTCCATCATTGTATGTTGGCGTGCCTCTTGGAGGAATTGAGCTCTTTTGTCCAATTGCTTGGCAGCTGACAAGGAAGGAATCAAATGATGGATTGGTGCTGTAAAGGTGAAATTGGACCTGATCATGATACCAATCATACGTGGATACCTCCATTACATGAAAAACCAAGAGCATCGGGGAAGGAATCGTCAGTGCCTATTATGGGATTATTGTTCGGCAGTCTTGACAAATAATCAGGGACGATATGTGACTTCCCTAGTTTGTGCACAATTTCAAAAGGATAAAACTCCTGAAGAAGCAAAATCCAACGGGCAATGCGACTCGTGGGTGTGGCTTTGTTGATCAAATATAGCACTGCTTGGTGGTCCACAAAAAAACTTCAATTTGCTGCCAAGAAGGTAGTGGCAAAACTTTTTGACAGCGAAGAGGAGCCCGAGGGCTTTCTCGTTCAGTGGCAATGTAATTCCGTTTCGTTGGATTGAGTTTTCAGCTGGAAAATCTTACCGGCTTATCAAGCTTGGGAGAGAAGTTAAGCCAACACAACGTCAATGGCAAACCCGGATACATGAACATGAAGGTGGAAAGGTTTCGACCAATCTGGTGGCATGAGGATCGAAGCCTGTGTGACCATCATCTTTAGCTTTTTGAAAGCATGATCGGCAGCTTGCGACCACTTCCAAGACCGTTCATCACCCACGAGCTTGTGCAAGGAAGCTTCCACAAGAACAAAATTGGCGATGAACATGGAGTAGTAATTGATTTTCCCATGAAGCTTATGGTTTCCTTGATAAACCTGGGTGGAGAAGCTGTCATGATGCAATTGATCTTGGCAGGGTCCATGGTGATTCCAATCTGTTTGACCACATGGCCTAATAAGGCCCTAGAAGTGACACAATAAGAACACTTCTCTAGATTTAAACTTATGCCAATTTCTGCACAGCGTTGGAAAATCCTTTGCAGTTTGATAAGATGTGTCTATGCTGCTGTAGGCAAAAAAATCATCTTGGAAGACTTGCAGAAAGGGATCGAAGCACATAAAGTCACGGAAACCCGTAATGTGATGCGTTGAAATGTATTTGATGAGTTGGAAAGGCCAAAGGAGACCACCTTATAGGCAAGAGTTCCCCATGATGTCATGAAGGTGATCTTCAGCTAATCCTCTTAGCGAATAGAAATCTGGTTGTAGCATGAGAATCCATCCGTGAAGGAGTACATTTCATGCCCTACAACATCTTCCAAGACTTGATCCGTTAAAGGAAGAGGGAAGTGATCACACTCCATGACTGCATTTAGCTTCCTTAACTTCACATAAACACGATTTTTTCCATTTTTTTGGAGGACAACCACAATGGGACTGACCCACTTAGAGTGTTTGACTTTATAAACCAACCCCGTCATGAGCAATTTTTGTATTTCTGCCTCTGCCCGATCTCAAAAATTTGAATTGAGGCGGTACTGGCATTGGTATAAGGGTTTGGCGTGAGATCTGGTTGGAATTGATGGTTGTCCCAAGGTAGGGTCAATGCCTTGAAGGTCAGAGTAGTTCCATGCAAAGATAAATCGGTATGTTGTCAATAGTTTGATAGCATTTTCACGAAAAGCTGTAGGAAGTCCTACAATAATGCAAAGTAGTTGATCAGACCCAAGATCAACAATTTCCAAAGTGGTGTATCAATATGAGGAACAAGAGCAGAGTCTAAGTGAGTGTGGGTGGGTGGAAAAGTGAGTATCGGATGATGGGAGGAACTTATTGTGAAAAATAAGGGAGTGGGGATGACGGGAGGTGAGGTAGGAATGTGTGGTATGGCTTGTAGATGATAGCAACGGTTAATAGTGGGATCAAATAAGGCCACAATGGCTCGGTTGTTGTACAATTCATTATTATCCCATGGAGTAGGATGTGCTGATTGAGGTGGTTGGACGGAGCAAGAGGCAACCATGACTTCATCTGCTGTGTCACTGTCGGAGAAGTGCCTTTCATTGTGGTCTACTAAAATGATCTGCCCTGTAGTGAAGTCCAGGGTTCCCGTGAACCGGTCATCAGAAATGACCAATTGGTTTTGTTTTCAAAAGTGGGTGCTCTGAGACTACATAAGAATGGACGACCAACTAGCATCAAGTCCCTTGGATCCTGCTCAGGTTGCAAAACCCCAAAATCTAGTGTGAAAACGAGATCTCCAACATGGAATTGCACATTTTTGGCAATTCCTTATAGGCTAGCAATCACTCCGTTAGCCAATTTGATATCATAGATTGGGGGATGCAAAAAGTGGAGTCCCAACCTTTGCTTGAGTTTGTCGGCGATTAAATTGACCGCACTACCACCGTCAATTTGTACCTGAGGTATGTGATGAGGCCCGACAAAGGCTTCCATGGAGGGAGTGGACGCACACGCAACAGCCACCAAAACAGTCGGCAGTGTGCTGGATGGAGGAAAGATAGAAAAAAGGGAGTTTAGAGTCGCCAGACTGATAGGAATCTTTATTTTCTGCAAGGCTTCAAGAAGATCAATGGGGAGTGAAGTAACTTGGAGTTGCAAAATCTTTAGAAGTTGAAGGATCACTTGAAGGCTTAGTTGAACTTTTGCACTCGTGAGAGCATTTTGAACTTCAAGTGGGATTGCTGGATGTGTTGGTAAAGGAATTTCTGGAATGATGGATAGATGTGCAGTTGTTTCTTGAAAGACCTGTGCGGCAGCTGGAAGATTTACAGGATCTTTTCCTTTTCATGCCCTGGTGATGGCAAACACAGCTTCCGGGTCCTTGCCTGCTTGATATAAGTGCTGCTTGAGCTGTCAAAGTCGACATTGTATGGTGGCACTGAGATCAGAGAGCTGTGGCACTGCAGGAGTAACAGAAACCATGTTGACGGGATGGATGTCTTGGACAGGAACCTCGATAAGCCAATTGGAAGCGTGAAGTGGTGGTTCCTCCAGAGATACTTCGTCTAGTAGTTGAACAACCTGTTATTCGACCACGAAAGACTGTTGGGGTCTTGGAGCATGGTTTACCCGATTGAGAGCCAAGGGGTGTCGTGGAGCTCTCTCCGGTTTCCCTTGTCTTTCCACAGTTGATCTGGCGTGATTCGTGTGTTGGCTAGCTGATTGGTACCTGGAAGTTGAACTTGGACCATTGGTAATTGAGGGCAATCATTAACGGTGTGGTCTTTTTTTTTATCACAATGATAACAAGTGAAGCGACCGGGGTCACGGAAGGACGGAGATGATATGGTGGCAATAGCATTGACATTTTGTACTGGAAAGGCCTTAGCAAAATGGAGAGGTTGTGAATTTTGAACCATACATTCTTCTGTGCTGTGATTGTTGCGGTTACACCTTTTATAGAGCACAGGTCCCATTAAGGCATTGCACTCCGTGACATGGTGCCCAAAAGAAGAACAATGTGCGCACCAGACATGGCTGCGACTTTGAACTTGTCGTGTGGCCTGAGGTGGCACAATATGAGCGGGCATCAAACCTGCATTGGTATCTGCAAGTCGTGTGTGCTTTGCAATATTTATAGATTTGTTAGCAGCCTTGATGACGTCTTCAAGATTGCGAGGTCCTTGCAGTTCCGTGTACATGCAGATGGGGTCGTGAAGTCCCTGCAAGAACTAAGCTAAGATTTGACTATTAGACAGCTGCTCCACCAACTTAGTAACTAACAACAACAAGCGATCGACAAATTCTCTAGGAGTTTCCATAGCCGTTTGTTGTTGTCGTGCAAGCTGTGTAAGTGGCTGCGAGTCATCTTCCATGCAGTTATAATGGATAAGAAAGGTCTGGCTCATTGTTTTCCAATCTTCTTGCCAAAAGCGTTTGTTGGTCAGACGCCATTCCTTAAGTTGTCCCTGCAGAGTTGTGCTAAATAGATGGTGTCATGAACCTACGAAGACTGAGCGAAGAACAGAGCGAAGAACAAGGAAATACAACAGAAATACATAAAGAATCTGATATATAAATCAAAGAATCAGGAGTACAATGGCC
>JAANSK020049243.1:0-17267 GCA_011763485.2 Isoetes engelmannii
TCCGAGCAGCCCATACTGATCTCAGGTGTTCGGACATAGCACTGCATCAGTTACTCGCGTCACCCATGGTGGCACGGCTGGGTTCTTACATTCTGAAGATCTCGGCCACCAGGGTCTCTCTTCTAGGACAGGGAATTTGATGGCCTGCTGTTAGGGTTTTTTCATCCCGGCAGTAGGGGTGCATTGTACAGTTGCATTGTCTGCTTTTTGTTGTTGGATTTGGGTTTGATGCGTGATCTGTAAAAGCATGTACCGTCTCATAGGCCTTTGGCCTCCGTCGACGTTAAAATATACTTCCTTCCTTCCTTCCTTCCTTCCTTCCTTCCTTCCTTCCTTCCTTTTGGTTTATGACATTAGATATAGTTATTAGACCTTTATAGTCAAGTTACTTTCTTTGTATTTAAAAGATGTGAATATAGAGTAGAAATGATTTCTTAAAAATCATGCATAGTGTAAATGTATTAGTATAAACATTTTCAAGAATAAAACCCGTCTTGAGTAATGTCACTCTAGATTTTGATACGGTCTAGGAAATTCAGACATCTTGAATGAGCAAACTCAAAGGTTAAACATAAAACATATGAACTCAAAATAATCTGGATCTTTATTCTGGCAAATTGATATGGGATAGTACTCAACTTCTCAACCCAGTCCACCTTCGAAAGGCTATACTGGCAAAACTACACTCAGACTTAATTGGCTATTGGCAATTGATCATCACTGCTTCACCGCAGTCACCAATCAAGGAACTTTACACGACTTATAGGATATGAATGAATATCTAGCACTATAACAGGGGGTTACTTTTAGATTTTTATACGTTTTTTCACATGGTTTTTCTATGATTTCGTTGTTGTATTCGTTGAGGTGTACTAAATAGTATTTCTAGAGTGCATCCTTTATGGGCCGTTGATTTTTATTAGCTAAAACAATCAGAGGGTTGTTGTCTTTCTCTGCACGTGTTTGTGCATGAACATTGTGCATGTATATGCATGTGCATGTGCATGTGGTGATTCTGCATGTGCCTGCATGTGCATGTGCATGTGGTGATTATGCATGTGCATATGCATGTGCATATGCATGTGCATGATGTGCATATGAGGTGCATGTGCATGTGGTGATTCTGCATGTGCATGTGCATGTGATTGTGCATGTGCATATTTAGATGAGGCACAAAAGGGCAGAATGGAGAATATACACACATCTACTTCCAGGGAACCAATTTTGACTATGTTGAAGGACTTCATAGAAAGCATGTTCTTGGTTGGTTGCAGCTTGAGCATTCTGTCTAGTCTTTGCAATGGAGTTTGTACTTTCCTTAGAATTTGTTTGCCTTCATCGTCCAATTCAGCTGGCTATCATCGTAACCCAATACATGGTTCAAATCCCATCCCATAATAGATTGTGTATTCGATATTGTTAATCACATGGTGGCATTCTCTTAGTGTTAATACTTAAAAACACCTATGCTTTACTTGTCTTTTCACAATCTCTTCTCATGGCTTTGAATCTTCGGTTTTCTTTGTGTGGCCCCGAAGGGGCCCAAAAAAATTTTATATAACACAAACCATTACTTCCAACAATTCTAAATTAAATTCCCCCTAAAACCCCCTTTGGTTTGAGTGCATATTCGCACGGGGGGTGACGTAGGGCAGCGAGAGCCTCTTTTATAGCCTTCTTAACAAAGGTAAAGGTTTATAATATAAGTATATATATAAGAAAACGCAATTTAGGCATCTTGAAAGAGCAAAACCCAAAGCTTAAACGTAAAACATATGAAGTTGGAATACTCTGGAACTTTATTTTGGCAAATTTTTATGGCACATAACCACTTAAGCGGATCCACCTTTGAAAGGCTATATTGGTGAAGCTACATTCAGGCTTAACTGGATATTGCCAATGGATCATCACTGCTTCATCGCAGTCACCGATCAGGAAAATTTACAGGCTTATAGGATATGAATGATATATGGATGTTCTGGGCAATATGTAAAAGCTCTTTTAATGGGATTTGAACTGCCATTGAATCTCGTCAAATGAGTACATGCATTGTACTTCCAAATCTCTGGTTGTGTACATCAGTTTGATTAGTTCTTGTGGTTGTCGTCCATATCAAATGTCAAAGATGTTGAACTGGACTCCTTATCACATGCATTACAATAATTTTCTCCACATAAGCTACTAAATACTGAACTATAATATACAGAAAAGACTATTAACATGGTTATCATATAGACCAATATAGACATATGGATGATGTGGCATTTACATATGAGGTGGACAGCCATGTTAGTGATCAGTATAGACATACGAGTGATATGGCAGTTACAGATGAGGTGGAATGCCATATTGGTGAACCATGCTAAGAGTCACAACTCTACCCAGTAGTCATGTGTACTAGGATGAAGAGTCACCATCCATCCCGTGTGTATGTCACATTGAGGGCTATTATCAACTAATCATCTCAATATCATCTAACATGGTATCAGAGCTCGGCTCTTAATCTCTTGATTTGATCCTAGAAGACCTAAGGATGCTATTAGACTTGAGTTTGAAAGAGAAGATAATTATTAGGCAAATGAGAAGGCAGACGGATTTGCACATCTTACAAATATGATCTATCATTTGATAGTAGGATTCTTGGCAGAAGCAAGAATATGATGGTCTTGGAAACCAAAAAGGGACTTCAATCTCAAAAGACACGTCGTGTAGAGATATGTGCATAGAGGGCAATGCAAGCGATCGTCATGCAGTAGAGCTAGAGGATAAAAAATTGGTCCTAGAATTTGCTAATGTATCTGGGTTGCAAAAACCTGTAGCAGAGATTGCTTCAGAAAAAATCCAAGAATATAGCATTCAGACAAACCCAAAATGAAAGTGGATTGGTACCGAAAAACAAGAAGCCAATTTAGGCATCGGGCATCAACATGATGGTGTCCACCAACCTCAGCACGAGGCGATCACATCAGTGATCAACTGGAACAGTAGGGCTGTCGAATGCAACCTACGACGTACCTGCTACGCAAGAAGCTAGCTCTGAGGATTGTGTTAGCCACCACTTCAGCTGCAAGCAATCATAGTCGTGGTTTTAATGACCGGTAAGAATGAACATCTGCTAGGAAGCTGGACGTGATTATGGTGGTAGCCATCACCTTCGATCCTCCGGAACAATAACACAGCTTTCGCATCTACAAACCCGTCACAATCGCATCTTCGATCCTCCAGAACAAGAGCAAAGGTTTCGCGCAGTGAAACGAACTTCCTTGCAGATACAACTCGAGATGTTCGAGTAAGTTAACTTACATACGTGCTTGTCGGACGCCGATTGTTCGGATCTCATTCTAACATATATGTCTTTCCAGCTTCTACTTTTACTGGAGGATGTGGTGGTGTGCACTACATTCGGCACCTCTGAAAATGATTTGGCTCCACCATAAGGATAGGTCGGACCAGTCGGAGTTTGAGGCACATAGCGATAGGTTGCTGAAGCTCTTGATGGTGGGGACCATCACGTGTTAGAATCACAGGTGGTTCGCGAAGTTACTAAGGGAGAAGGAGCTCCAGGTATGCTGCCCTCCGTGCTCATCAGAAAGGAGTTAGGATGTGGAATAGCTGGCAATAATGTGACCATGGATAATGCAGCATTGCGGTTCTTCACAATTCATTTCGGTGCAGTTTTCACATGTAGGCCGCATTATGACATATCATTATGTATTGTATCTCTCTGCATGCTCTTCAGTCAAGTGAAATCGCAAGGCAACCGTACTAGTAGGAAAAGAGCCATACTGCATAGCATGCAGAGAGATACAATGCATAGCGATAGGTGCAAGATGAGTTCTTGAGTCTCCATTCTCATTTGTGATGTTTCAAGGGCATCTGGACTTACCTTCGCAACTTGCTTTCCATTGAGTACGATGGTTGGAGTTAGGTAGTTAGAAAGCTAAAGTTTGGGATGGTGGTGGTCATTATATCTAGTGGCAATCCCATGTACGAACTTTCAGACCAGCAACAACTAAATTATACCGTGTACAGGTCCAGATGGTCACATAAGGAAAATTGCTCCCGTGTTTGCTCGGAACTGACCTTGATATGTTTTTCTGCTTGGGACTACTAGATGACTTCCCAGATTCTACATATACTACAGCTTCTGCTGGTGGTTCGTGGCGGTACTCGAGGGAAAAGGATGCCCAACTATGATGCTCACATAGTGGGCAGCCACTCAACATGGATGATTGAAGGGATGCCTTCAACCATGTTCTTTCCAAGCATCCTTGTTTGAAGATAACTACTGGCAGATGATAAGGACGACGATTAAACTTGTCCACAAGCCTTGAGTATAATGTGTCTTGGTTGTTAGCTTGTAATCAGATAGTTTGTTAGCTATCTGATAAATGAGGGAGTGTGCCTTGCTTGATACATTAGAATGGGAAAAATGTGACTAGCTTGTTGTAGTCTCAATGCTAACAATGTGTATTGCCCACTGGATTGTAATGCAAATTATAATGTGACTAGCTTGCAAGCTTAAAGTGAGTACAATGTGTCTTGCTTGCTATGTTACATTGAGTGGCATGTGACTAGCAAGCTAGCTTAAACTGAGTAAAACTTTAACTAGCTTGCTAGCTTAATATGAGCAAAATTTGGTCTTGCTTGCTAGCTTAAAGTATGTCGAATGGGTCATGCTTGTTAGCTTAAGGACAGTCAAGTGGATCATGCTTGCTAGCTCAAAATTCTCATAAATAGCTCGAATTTGTCAAATTAATGAATTTGTGCTTTATGGCATCAATGGAATGTTGGTGCCTGGCTCCACCTCTACTCGCGTGGAGCAGATAAGGCTGAGTCCAGCCTCACTACAAATTCGGCTTGCATAATGATGTACCTTCTTCCCTAATAAGGAAATTCCACGTCCATGGGAACAGGTAACTCGGCCGGCCACAAGCCAAGCGTCTTACGGTCCTTAGCAAAGGGTCCGGCCAATCTTTGCAACCCTTCAGGAATTTCACACTCAAATTTACCAAATCTTATCAGATGGTCATCGACAACCGTTCTGAGTCGTCGCTTTTGCCCCACACTTCTTTTACAATCGCAAACTATTTTGTCACTCTTTCAATTACAGTATAATTCTTTAGATTAGTTAGAACATATATACATGTAGTAAATCCAATGGGGTAGTTAAAGACTACTTTAGTACTACCTCAAAATGCAGTATGAAAATTACTTAACGTTCTATATATGACTTTAGGTAAACCATGTAATAAAATGTAACTTAGATTTCAACCGTTCAAAAGGCCAACGATAGAAAAATCCTGCTCCCGCTTGATGGTTTGCCAGCACCATAACCATAGAAATGTTCAAGTTGGGGTCAATAGCTCACTGCCTTGATGCAAATAATTTGAATTGGGTGAGTATTCAGTTTTGGGCATCAATATATGGCGAACTCTGATATTAATTAGATATATCTGTACATCCATCAGAAGAGTGTGCATAGCAAGAAGAGTAGGTGCTGGATATTAATCAAGCTTGCATTATCCAATTCACGATCAGACAAGTATGAGAAGCTTTGTACTGCACAAAGTGGAGCTCTAGTCCCAGAATGCAAAGGGTATTCTTCTCTAGAGGTGGCCTCAAAGTTCTAACTTTCAATTATTTTAGTCTGCCAATTAGCTGAAATTAGGTTCACTGTTATAGCTGAAGTAAGATTGCTCTAATACATGAAAATTTGCAGCATTGCGCCTAATTTGAATTTTGCACTTTCTTCCATAAATGTTGCAAATAAATCTCAAGAATCTATAAGTAGAGTCTGGAGGAATGGTTATGCTGGATTTTCTGGGAACATAAAGAAGCTATGTGAAGAAGGGCGCTTGAAAGACGCAATACATGTTTTAGATGTAATGGATAACCAACGTTCTCAGGAGCCATTTGACAGAGTATACTATGATTCTTGCCTGTATCTATTACAAGCCTGCATTGACACAAAAGCTTTGGCTGAAGGTAGACAGGTTCATTTTCACCTTGCTAACAGTGGGCTGAGACTCAATGTATTCATACGTAACACTCTGATCAGCATGTATTCTAAATGTGGGTGCATAGATGATGCGCGCAAAATATTTGACAAAATCCATTATCGCAATGTTTTCTCATGGACCATCATGACTGATGCTTATGTCCAGGATGGAAAAGCTGAGGAAGCTCTTAGGCTTTTTAGACAAATGCAACAAGAAAACGTGGAACCAAACCAAGTTACTTATGTCACTGCCCTAACAGCATGTTCAGCCATAGCAAACTTAGAATGGGGAAAACAGATACATCTCCAAATCTTAAAAACCAAACATGGTTCTGATATCCATGTGAGCTGTAGTCTTGTTGACATGTATTCCAAATGTGGGAGCATAAAGGATGCCCGCCAAGTATTTGATGCAATCATCAAATCAGATGTTGTACCCTGGAATGTGATGATTGCCAGTTATATTCAGCATGGTGATAATACAGAATCTCTTCGGCTTTTTGGCGAAATGCAATCAGAAGGTGTGCAACCAGACAAGGTCACGTTTGCTAGTGTCCTTACTGCATGTGCTGGATTATCTGCCCTGGATCAAGGGAGACAAGTGCACTCTATCCTTCGGGCATCAGGATGCGAATTGGATATTCTTTTAGGAAGCACATTAGTAGACATGTATGCAAAATGTGGTAACTTAGAGGATGCTTTCCAGGTGTTTGCAGTGTTACCAGGGAGAGATGTCAAGTCATGGAGTGCCATGATATCAGGATATGCCCAGCATGGAGATGGAGAAAAGGCATTAACTCTTTTTGAGCAAATGCAGCTGCAAATGGTAAAACCAGATGGGGTTGCTTTTACTTCTGTTCTAACTGCTTGCAGTCATGCATGTCTTGTCAATGAAGGATGGAGCTATTTTCATTCAATGGTCGGAGATCATTCTATTAGTCCAATATTGCATCATTATGCGTGTATGGTTGATCTGCTTGGTCGTGCTGGGTACCTGCATGAGGCATTAGCAGTTATCAACATGATGCCACTTGAGCCAAGTGTTCAAATATGGAGGTCCCTCCTTGGTGGTTGCAAGGTCCACAGTATTATTGAGCTCTCTGAAGAGATAATACAACATGTTATAGAGTTGGATCCTTATAATCCTGCAACTTTTGTCTTGCTTTCAAACATGATGCATTCATTTGACAGATAGCATTTGCATAGGTCTACTCTGACAGTGAACACAGATCCTATCTACATTTTATGCATGCAATTCGTATGCAAAAAATCTAATGGGTGTATATACTTTGTCCATCAAGTGGTACAGATATCATAATAGAGGTTTTCTGAGGACTTGTGTTGCTCGAAAAAATGATAGTGCGAAGGTAAAGGATTCCATGCTCACCTTGTCAAGGGCTATGTATATAAATGGAGGACGTGAGCCTCAAATGTGGAGGTTAAGCATCGAGCATTATGGAGCACTTCTATAACCGTTAACCAAGACTACATGTCTTTAGAGATGTTCTTCTTTTGATGACAACATGGAGACATGATCGAATATATGGACAATGATTCTCTTTCAAAATGCTGAAGGTTTTGCCTGGCCAAAAAGCTAGATCCTTGGTGAGATCTTGCCTTTGCAACTTTACTCAAACATTAATAACATTATGCCAATAGAATACTTAGAATACTTAGAATACATGCTGGTTGAGTTTGCTCTTGTTTACTTTATTTCTATAAGGCTGGGCACGCATGCATTATCTTGAGCTGCATGCATACTTGGGTTGTTACAGAGCATTAAAAATTCTAAATATTTAGGCTATTTATTTTAGGTAGCAAAGATAATTTCAAGTAAACATGTATATCCCGGTCTGTCAAGCATGCTATATACAAATTCATCTGTTAACAAGAAAAAATTGTTTATGCAACTAATTGCCAATCCATTTCAAAATGGATTACCTTCCCAAACTGGCTAAAGGTATTTTGTAGATGGCAGATGTTTAAAGAGGGCACTATGATTGGTATGAAAAGCAAAGGCTGCCAAAATAAAGTATCTGATGCACACAGTGTATAAGTATACAGAGCAAAAGTTGTAGCAATCCAGGTTTGCATTAAGCTATCGTATAAGTAGAATATTACAGAGAATGTAGCAATCCAGGTTTGCATTAAGCTATCGTATAAGTAGAATATTACAGAGAATGCTTATTACCATTAGCTCTGATTCAGAAGGTGAACCAAATAAAATTGGCATTTATTTTCATGAATCAGTGCAAAGCATTTATTTGTCAAAGTCATAGGTCAACAAACATGCTATCTCCATTTAAAGAAAATTCACAATCTAGTTTGTTCCTGGCCAAAAAGGCCTTGTAAGCTTTTTACCTTTCTTAAATAGCCGCTACGATGCTTTTCGTATATTCTTCTCCCATGTTAACGTCATCATCATTGAGAGATGCATCCAAGCATGTATGTTCCTAGGCATGCATCAAACAAGGCTGTCAATCTTATGCAGGCACCTCTTGAATGGACACGTCCAACCCTGAATTATTTCCTTGAGCAAGCTGGCTTCGGACTTTTCTTTCATAGCTTTATACTGCTATAGAGTTTATGCTATGACTTTGATTCTGTGAATAACCATGTGTTACCATTAGGCTTTGTTCCCAATGACTAGACCAAGTAAATGGTTACTCAGGTATATGTTTGTCCAAGCATGACTACACCAGCTTGGTTCAGACTAGGTGGGTGTACTTCGCAGGGGAGTTGTCATGGATGCAGGAGCCCGGAGGTGGCTTGAACTATTTTATATATTTTGGAACCACTCGCCCTGATTGTTGGCACATGCAATGCGCTCAATGCTGCCAATACAAGATAATTGCTGGTTATACGGATCAGGTTTAATCTATTCTGCTCGATTAAATTATAAGAAAAAAATAAAAAAGTTATCATGCCAATCAATAGCAGGAAAAGGAAGGCCAATGCTAGTAAGAAAAGTTAATAGCTTTGGGAGTAGATCTATCACATCATCAAAGGTTCATGCAAAATCGGGAAAGCAGATTTTTGCATACGTTTGAAGCAAAAATCACATTATCCAACACGAGTTTAGACAGTGAGTCAGCCATTTCATGTAGCATAACATTGAGTATCATATAAAATATTGTACATCTGTGTCCACAAAAAAAAAAAAACTGGACCATACCTTACAACATCTTGCAGCATCCTAACATTACTCAATTCTCGAGTAAGCTGCAGTTACATGTAACACCAGAGGTTTATCTTGTTACAACGGGTGAATGCATTTTAATGGGAGGTACCATACAAGAGTAAGTCACGTATTTAACTCCGTTTAGAAGAACAACAACAAATATTCTTGATAATTTCCCTTCTCCACTTGGTGCTTCTGGAGGTGCTATCAAAGAGACGACCAAAGAGCTTTGCTGATCTCCACTAGAACCGTTATTTGGCTTCTGCTCTGGATATGATCCAGCTGGTAAACCGCAGAGCATCAGACGAGGAGGCTGTCTATCAATGTTCTTGCTCAGTTTGTAGTCATAAGCTGATATGTGTGTTGAGGCTGGTGGTTTAGCCGTCTCAAAACGGAAAATTTCCACGCATGTTCCTGTGTTCAATACAGTGCCTTCAATTAGACAGACAAAATTTACAGATTAGTAATTATAACTATGAAAAATAAAATGCATATACGAGACAAATAATGTTGGACCAGTTAACAGGGAAAAAAAATTACCTGAGAAATCTTCAGTCGAAAAGTCCTCTGCAACATGAACTTGTGCTGAAGGTAAGGCTTTCACATCCTGTGAGACTATTGGACTAGTAAAAGAAACATCGCCATCCATGGAATCCTTACTTTCTAGGTAATTGTCTGTTTTTCCTAATCAAAGGTTCATATAAAATCGGGAAAGCAGATTTCGGCATACGTTTTACGCGAAAATCACATTATCCAGAACGAGTTTAGACAGTGAGACAGCCATTTCATGTAGAATAATATTGAGTATCATATGAAATATTGTACATCGTGTCCACGAAAAAGAAAAACTGGACCATACCTTACAACACCTTGCAGCGTCCTAACATTACTCAATTCTCGAGTAAGCTGCAGTTACATGTAACACCAGAGGTTTACCTTGTTACAACAGGTGAATGCATTTTAATGGGAGGTACCATACAAGAGTAAGTCACATATTTAACTCCATTTAGGAGAACAACAACAAATATTCTTGATAATTTCCCTTCTCCACTTGGTGCTTCTGGAGGTGCTAGCAAAGAAACGACCAAAGAGCTTTGCTGATCTCCACTAGAACCGTTATTTGGGTTCGGCTCCGGATATGATCCAGCTGGTAAACCGCGGAGCATCAGACGAGGAGGCTGTTTATCAATGTTCTTGCTCAGTTTGTAATCATAAGCCGATATGTGTGTTGAGGCTGGTGGTTTAGCTGTCTCAAAACGGAAAACTTCCACGCATGTTCCTGTATTCAATACAGTGCCTTCAATTAAACAGGCAAAATTTACAGATTAGTAATTATAACTATGAAAAATAAATGCATGTACGAGACAAATAATGTTGGACCAGTTAACAGGGAAAAAAAATTACCTGAGAAATCTTCAGTTGGAAAGTCCTCTGCAACATGAACTTGTGCTGAAGGTAAGGCTTTCAGATCCTGTGAGACTATTGGACTAGGAAAGGGAACATCGCCATCCATGGAATCCTTACTTTCTAGGTAATTGCCTGTTCTTCCTAAATAAGGGATAATGGCATTGACAATTTGGGATTTTGTCATTGCGGGAGGGTAATTGGATGCCAATAACTTGATCTGATCCACATCATCGGTTTTGTTCACTGCCAGGTCAGCAGCAATTATGGACTGAACAACAAGACTGCCGTCAACCCTTACAATTTTATCATTTCTTGGCACAAACAGAGTAGCAGCAACAGGTTCAGTAAAATTTCTTAGGAAAGAATCGCTTTTCCATAGCTCAGCACAATTGACACAGCACTTTTCATTGTCCGGTCCAGGATCTGATTTCTCGGGATCCAAGAATGGTCTTTCAATAGAAGATCCATTATCCAAAGAAGTGTCATAACTCATCAGAACTCTTCCCCCAGTCCTAGAAATGCTTGGCAATTTACCACCCCAAGTAGTTCTTGGATTTCCAAATCCATGATCTGTAGGCAGAAGCAGCATAAGGATGCAAAGGAAACCCATTGCTGCAACACTAGCCAGACGTTTCACCTTCTTATTGTCTTTCCGCTCCCTGGGGGCACTAGTCTTCTTCTCGTTTCTCTTCATATCAACCTTGTTTGTCTTGAGCTTTGGAATAGGAACGGGAGGTAAAGATGAATTAGGCATGACACCCATATATGCAGGATACCGTAAGTGTGGAGCTACAGGATAAGCTATAGGAGTTGGACTGGCAGCTGTGTTTGGATATGGTTGATACATCATTGCAAGCTGGCTCCTGAGAGTCATGTTCTCTGCACTTATAAGACGGACAGTATTGTTAAGCTCAGCTACAGTAGTTTTCAATGCCTTCAGCTGGTTTTCTAGCTCGCCTATATAACTTTTCTTCCTTTGCCTAGATAGCTGTGCACTCTCTCTATTCCTTATCAGTCTAGCCTGTCTCTTATGCTCCTCTTCATCTACTCCAATATTATCCTTGTCACCCTCTTCTTCGTACCCAACTTCTACAGAAGGCTCTTCCCTCTTTCTCTTACATGTTTTCATTTTCTTCCTAGAACCCTCTGCACTTTGTAGAGCAGGATCACCTTTAGTATGATCCCTTACATTTCCCTGTTCAGCATCCAAAGCCTGGAACCTTGAATGCAATTTTGAGGTATAGGTCTCACCCTCGGAACCAGAATTGTCCGCAGATTCTTTGTTATAGCCAACACTACCTTCATGACTGGCAGAGTCATTTGAATCCTTGCTTGCCTGAGTCAAGATACTAATTGGAGAACCCTGTTTTTCTCCAATAACGGGAGTTGTAGCATCATACATGCAAGGATCACAAGAAAACCCTAATTCTAAAGTGGAGAATGGGATCTGTTGAGAACTGCAAGCAGGATCCTCTGAAGACACGCCATTCTCAAGAATATCAAAAGCAGAGGGGGGAGAAAGAACAGAACCGTTAGTCCCCGGAGGAAGAACCAAATCGCAATCGCCTGAGAAGTCAAATTTGGTATCAAAGTCTGGATCGTCCAACAAAGACGAAAGCCAATCTTCAGCAGAGTCATCAAAATCCATGAGGAGGCCGCCTGATACAGATTCGCCGGACCCCATAGCTGCAAACAGAGAGAAGAAGTGCCGCGGCCTCAAAAACGTGTAGAAGTCGCAATTCACCTTTCTTTTAGGCAGTAGTGGTTAGCACGGCAGCCAGGTGGCGGCCAAGACCTGGTCAACCACTTAAAGTGACAAACGTAAAATAAAGGGAAAATTATAAAAATACCGTTGTATTTTTAGATATTTATGAAAATGCCCATGTATTTTCTTAATTTATTACAATGCACCTACTTATTCTTAATTCCTACAGTCCTTACTAGCACGAGAAGAGCCGATCCACGAAGACATTTCAAAGACAAAAAATATTGTTTCTTGACTTGAAAACATGCAATAGAGATGGGTGCTGGTAAGGTCCGCAGCTGTTGTAATAGAGCGATGATGCAATAATCAATGTGGACGCAAAGCTGTATTCCAAATTTGTTTTGTGTTTTCTAGTCCTCCATGACAAGCCTTATTTCAGAATAAAGAATCAATTGGACATTTAGGTTTCTGGAAACAACGAAGCCGGAGCTTCCTGTTCTTCCTCCGAGCTCCTCAAACAGGAAAATTCCCAATTTGGTTAAGGCTATTCTGGCAACCAAACCCTCGGAATTTCTAAGCCTCAAACGACCTTCTCGCCCAATTTCTTGCCTAAATTCACGAAAGATCCAAGCATGGGAAGATCCTAAGAATTCAAACAACGTTTCTAAAATAAAAGAACCTACCTACCTAAACCTACCTATCTATCTACAAATGATTTTAAGGATTTCGTAACTTACTGTTCACTGCCGGATTTTGCCAGTTTCTTATTTTGGCCATCAGAAACCTTTAATTCTCGCCAATTTTCTTCTAATTTGACTTCTTCCTTGCCTGATTCCCATCAGATTTTCTTAGGCAGGTCACCAGCATGTCACCAGCATCGCCTTTTCCATTCTCGATCTTCTCTGACAAGCTTCGCCAAAGTGCACCGCCATGCCATCGCCATCGCGAGGTCCGCCTCCATTGCAGGGCATCCAAAACGGCCCTTGGAACAGGGCCTAAGGCTTCTATCCATCAATGATGTCGCCTTAGCAAGTAAGAACAAGAGATTTTTTTTTTTTTTTTTGTTTTAAGAATCATTTAGAAAACTTTCAATACATTCCAGGCGATGGTATCAGGCTTTCATTGGGTTTCTCTATACAAGGTACTTGATGCTTGATTTGGAAGGCATTTTTTCCCTACAACTGGGATGCCTGATGAATGCAGAAAGGAGTAAATAGCTTGAAATGAGAGGTTTTAGTGTCATCTTTAAAGTGTACACTGCTGCATCCGGACCTGATAATTTAATCAAGTAAATAACATTTTGAAAAGTATATCAAATATATCTCAATGGTTTATTGATTATTTGCTTCGATACACTGTAGCACAGACCAAGTCACTGTAGCAATGCAAATTGCTATAGAAAATCATACAATTCCAATCACTGCCATTCAAGCTGCAATGATCTTCTTATAAATTCCCCCTGGGAACATAATCATCTAACTGTCTGCATACTGCCAATGTAATTTTTATCCCTTCTTATACATCACAGCTACTCCAGTCGGTTCGGGATGGCTACATCCAATTTCCATGAACATGTCATTGTTTTATTTTTTTTACAGCCCTTCGGGGCATGGTCTAGTGGCCGGACCTTAAACCGCCACACCCGAAGTCACGGGTTCAAACTTGGTCAATATCGGTCTAGTAATGGGGACCTAAAAATCCATTGCCCCGAGGTCACGGGTTCATGCTGCCATATGTACTTGATAATCACATGCAAAGCAGCTCCTAGCATATCGCGCCTAGGTAGTGGACACCTTAAACCTGCCAGGTAGTGGACACCTTAAACCTGCCAGGTAGTGGACACCTTAAACCTGCTTAAACCTGCCAGGTAGTGGACACCTTAAACCTGTCATATGTACTTGATAATCACATGCAAAGCAGCTCCTAGCATATCGTGCCTAGGTAGTGGATTGGCTTCCATGTGATATGTAGAATGTACTCAGTGTAATGATGAATAGAATGATGTCCTTCAATAAAAAAAAAATGCCATTGTTTTATTGCACCGTAATATCTCATTTCCTTATCAAGGTAGTGGACACCTTAAACCTGCCATATGTACTTGATAATCACATGCAAATAAGCTCCTAGCATATCGCGCCTAGGTAGTGGATTGGCTTCCATGTGATATGTAGAATAAAGTGATGTAGAATGTACTCAGTGTAATGATGAATAGGATGACGTCCTTCAATAAAAAAAAAATGTCATTGTTTTATTGCACCGTAATATCTCATTTCCTTATCAGGTTTCTGACCGACCAAAAATTAAGCTCCTAACCTTTAAATCAAAGGCCATGAATATTTATAGAGACCATTTAACTTTCGAGGTTTAATTCCTAATGCACATATAAGATGTTAGGTTAACCTTCAACTTGAACTTCCTCTATATTCTAACACATGTGCCTTCTATGTATACTGATTGTTATTTCATGACTATGATATCTTTCATTCCCCCTTCATGAATTAACATTCATTTACGGATGACATATTCAATTCTGTCTGCAACTTCAAAACCTGTATTTTCAACTCTTTATCTGCAACAATGAACTGTAATTGCCTTCCATCTTTACCAATCTACCTTCACTTTGTTACTTCAACCTTGGCCTGTCATAATCAACCAATTATATAACCTCGGATATTTCACATTTTATTCACTTGCACAACTAGCTCTTCTTTGTTTAACTTTTAGACTTAGCTTGCTTTGCATCTTCAACTCCTAGTAATCCCTGTAACTTTTGAAACTTTGAAACTGAGACAGCTTTAATCATAATGTCAGCAATTTGTTCATCTATATGAACATATTCTATAGAGATATATCCACATGCCACAATATCTCTTATATCATGAACATGTAATTCAATATGTTTTGTACGTTCATGCAACACTGGGTTTTTGGTAATAGAGATACATCTCATACTATCTGAAAACAGGATAGTTGGTTGTGCTTGCACTATACCTAGCTCGTTCAAAAGTCTTCTGATCCATAAAACTTCTCTTGCAGCTAAAGATGCTGCCTTGTACTCTGCTTCTGCTGTGGACATTGCTACATTATTTTGTTTTTTTCTCCAAGACACACATCCTCCTCCAAGCATCAATGCATATCCTGAAGTTGACCTCTTAGTGTCTATGTCTCCTGCCCAATCTGCATCTGAATAAGCTACAAGAGTTAGATCGTTACTACAATATGTAACACCACAGTCTTGTGTTCCTTTTAGAAACCTCAAGATTCTTTTGGCTGCTTGCCAATGCTGTTTTCCAGGATTGTTCAAATATCTGCTGAGCAAGTTCACTTCAAATGAAATATGTGGTGTCGTACAGTTTGATACATAAAGTAAACATCCATATGTAGTTGGACTTCTGGTTCCATTATGGCCAATACTGCATTAAGTCTTCTTTTTCTAATCTCTTTCTTTTACCTCCTTCCTGTCTACCATAGTCTTTTGTATCAAAATCTATTCCCCTTTTCAACTGTTTTACATTTTAAAGCATCTTCATATATAGCTGGTTCCATTATGGCCAACACTGCATGTAAGTCTTCTTCTTCTAATCTCTTGCTTTTACCTCCCTTTTCAATTGTTCTATTTCTGTAGCCCTTCTTTTCCTGACACCTTTAGCTGGTTCTTCAATGTCAGATGGGACAATTTGCTTTACATCAGACTTCATGCTTGCATCCCCATTCTCACTTATTTCATCTTCCATATCAGTAAAATCTTTGTCATCCAAATCTGTTGGAGCATGTATGTCCTTAGATTCTTCCACTACTTCCTCAGTCTTTTCTTCCTGTTTTGTTTTCATATCAAGATCAGCCCTATTCTTGTATAAAATATTTTCATCAAAGGTTACATCTCTTCCTATAATTATTCTTCTATTACATGATCATATAGCTTATATGCTTTTGAGACCTCATCATATCCCACCAAAAAACATAGTATTGCCCTATCATCCGATTTCTTTTTAAGTTCTGCAGGAAAGCGCGTCCATAAGTTTGAAACTTTTCATATGTGACTCTTCTCTTGCTCCACATTTCTCCTGCCAGGTTTCCTGATAGACTTGCCAAAGGCAATCTATTCTGGATATATACGGCTGTAAGTACTGCTTCTTCACATAAATAGTTGGGAAGATAGTAGATTTAACATGGCCCTAACAAAATCTAAAATAGTTCTGTTCTTATGTTCTGCCACTCCGTTTTGTTGTGGAGAGTATCGAGTATCTACATGTTAATTGCCTTTTAATTCCTTTCTTTGAGCAGTACCTCTTAACCTCATCAGATAGATATTCCCCTCCACGATCAGATCCAATACATTTAATTTTTCTATTTGTTTCCCTCTCCACTTCAGCTTCAAACAACTTAAAATGCATCAAAGGCTTCATCCTTTGTTCTAGGTGTGTAGCATTGTGTCCTTTTGGAATAACCATCAATAAAGGTTATGGAATACCTCTTTTCATGAAGACTTCTCATATTTAATAGACCACAAAGGTTAGTGTGTATTAGATCCATCTCTTGCTCTCCTTTTGGATTTTGGAAATGCTAGTCGAGTGTGCTTGCCTAGTTTGCAGCCTAGACATTTAAACTGTTCAATATCAACATCAAGTACTTCAAGCCTTCCCTTTTTTATAAGAAATTTCACATTGCTCTGATGAGTATATGCTAATCCCTCATGCCAAATTCTGGCTGAAGGTAAAAAAACATCATTTATACTTCCTGTCGTATGCTCATTACAAAAACCAAACAAGTTTTAAACCCGTTTTGCTAAAAACTTGATTTTATTATCATAGAGCACTTATACTATACTTCTTCTCAAAGCAAACCTTGTATCCTAAGTCAGCTAATTGACTTATGGATATCAAGTTCCTGACTATAGAAGGAAGGAAGGAAGGAAGGAAGGAAGGAAGAATATTTTAATGTCGCACCACAAAGGCAGCGTCCCAAGGACATGC
>JAANSK020049354.1:0-17267 GCA_011763485.2 Isoetes engelmannii
TCCTTTTTGGTCAATTTAACCTAGTGCACGGAAAAAGTGGGACTCGGATGCCGCCCACTTTAACCAAATTTGACTTTCTTGGGCATGGAGAAGATGGTGCTAAAGATCATCTTGAAGCATGTTGAGCTTCTCGAGCCGGATTTCGACATTGGGATTGACAGCATCATATCCTGGGGCTATGAAAAACCATCGAGAATGAATACTAGAATTTACATAGAACAGTGTCTGGCCCGTAGAAACATGGACAAAGTTATCGTAAACAATTGTTCCAAGGGTAGCCAATCATCCCAGTCATCCTGCTGACAATTGATGAAGCATCGCAAATACTGCTCAAGAGTTTGATTAGTGCATTCCACTTACCCATTGGTCTCTAGATGGTGTCCAGAAGAAAGCGAACATTCCACATGCAAGAGTTGTAGAATATACTTCTAGAAACTGGCAACAAACTGAGCACCATGATCACTGACAATGGTATCTGGAAAGTCATGGAGTCGAACTACCTCTTGAAGCAAAATATCTGATGTGGTTTCGCTGAAGATGGAGGTGCTGCAAGGTATGAAATGTGACATCTTGAAAGCAACCGACGATAACAAGGATGGTGTCATGACCTTGGGAAGATGGAACCACTAAAATGCTTTTCCAAGGACTGGCTAGAACTGGCAAAGGCTGAAGCAGGCTATGTGGAAGGTGCTTGGGAGCTTTTGCACGACAACAAGTGTCACATGAGCGTACAAAAGCCTCAATAGTGCGCCGGAGACCTGGCCACCAATAATCTCGAACAATGAGCTCCAAAGTCTTGGCAATCGCAAAGTGGCCATCGAGGAGTACGATCTGAAATATACGAAAGTCCATCATGGAACAAGAATTCATTTCAAATCTCAAAACGATCATAGCCCGACAGGATTTGTCGAGAAGATGATGCTGAGCCAAGATGTGAAAATATATCTTGAGCCAATGGATCCGAGGGGAGAGATGCCCAAACAGACTCTAACAAAGCTATATCATGAGATCTCTCAAACAAGGTGGTGGCCATAAGCTGGAATCGGTCGGGTCCTAGAATAAAGTGTGATTGCTGATCAAAGGCAGGATTATCTGGCTTAGGCTCAAGATAGGAGCGTCGAGACAAGGCATCAGGCTTCTCTTGGAGTGGTCCAGGACGGCACTTGATCACGAAATCAATGCAGGATAATAATTGAGTATACTGTGCGTGGCGACGGTTGTGCACTCGAGTAGACTGAAAATATTCCAGACTTCTATGATTCGTAAAGACTGTGACCTTATGAGGAGATCCTTCCAAGAAATGTCTTCACTGCTCGAAAGAACCAACTGACAGGACAGGAACAAGAGCAAGAACAAGAATAAGAGCAGGAGAAGAAGCAGGAGCAGGGGCAGGGGCAGGGGCTGGAGCAAGGACAAGGACCAGATCAGGACACGAAGCAGAAACATGAATTGGAACATGAACAAGAGTGGAATCAGGAGCCCACGATAGTTTATGGACTATTGACGCCGAGATGAAGGGGAACTAGATCCCAAAAAGAGAAAAGATCTAGAGCGCCAATCAATCTGTGGATTAGGCAACTCAAGCCAGGGAAGACCCAAGACTACTTGCGCATGTGGGCTAGCGGTGAGATTTAAGGAAATGCTACAAGACGCTCCTTCGAACAGAATCTAAAGAGGTGCAGTACATTCTGTGATTGCGCCCGAGGAGATCTCACGTCCATCAATCACACCAAGAGAAATGGGATGCTCAACTTTGCTTCTAGGGAAGCGAATGCACTATCCATAAAGCAAGCATTTGTGCCACTATCAAGTTGCGCCGATACTTCCAACTTCCCAACCTCAAACTCCAATGATAGAGAGATAAAAAAAACTCTTTACTAGCCTTATCCAAAGGGATAAACCCTTTACTACATGTGGGGGAGTCTGAGGAATGGCAGTCAGTTGTTGAGAGACTCCTACTACTCGGACCAGCCCTGGAGTTTTCCAGCTGCTTCGAGAGCTTAAGACTACATTCACGAGCGATATGACCAGCTCCACCACAATAAAGGCAGAGGTTAGCCTCTTTTCGACGCTGTTTCTCTGCCACAGACAAGGGCCCACGAACCACAGGATCAAGCTGCATAGGCATCGGGCCATCTGATTAGGGGCGTGGACGGTGCAGAAGCTATTTTGGTCACTAGAGCTTGTGAAATTAGAAAACAGGCTGATTTTGTCTTTCTTGCCTACGCTCAAAAAGACAGTTATCACAACGAATCACAAACTTGATAGCTTCATCAAAGGTTCTGAGATCCTCGATGATCAGCAACATATCTTTCACATCTTAGTGGAGGTGTCTTCCAAAACAATCTTGAAGGGCCGCATCATTCCAGGTCGTGTCTATGGCAATGTAATGGAATTCAGAGGTGTAAATTGAAGCCAGACGAGAACCTTGTCTGCGGTGCCAAGCTTGGTAACTATTGTACGCTGCTGATCAATATCTCCAAAGCATACCTCAGGTTCAGCAGTGAATGCGGCAAAATTCTGCAACTCAGGAGCCACCTTTTCTAGCAAAGGGGCAAATCAATTCAAAGCTGGTCCAGAGAGTAGAAAGCCAACTAGCCCGAGCTATTCACAATCTGTGGGATACCTGTGATGGTGGAGCCAAATAAAAAGCTGAATCTGATTCAAAAACCCGAAGCTTGGATTTAGTGCCATCAAATTTCTCCGGCAGACTAATCTTAGAATCTGATAGCCTCCTCCCAGAGCTAAAGGCTGACTCATGAAATGCCACTCGTCCTTTGAGGTCTTTTTGTCTAGCTGTAATTGCTGACATACTTGAACAAACTGCTGCACTTGCTGTAAGGATGAAATCTCCTTTATATGGATAGAAAATACTAAAAATGGACGTAGAAATGCTTAGGAGGATCATCACAGCAATCCTGACGAGAAAAGCAAAGCAAATACATTGATTTATTTTTCCAAAAAAAAATTAAAAAAAAAAATTAGGAGGATCGCCACTGCAATCCTGATGAATAAAACAATGTAAAAGAAAATATATAATTGGAATGAACAATCACAAAAGGTGATCTTCCAGAGCTGTCGATCCGATAAAAAATAAGAGAGTAATTAGCCTCTTTGCAGACAAGGGATTCCGGTTCAAACTGTTATGTAGCTATATGAAAAACACAAAAAATATGTAGAAAACACACAGGAAACATGCCAAGATCAGCATGGAGAATCAAGAACACAATGGTCCGAAGGCAAGCAAGGACACAAGACAGATGCATAAAAGACTCAAGACTGGCGTTGAGCCGGAATGGTTCGACAAGAATGAGACTCCGTTATATATATCTATATCAATAGTTGGGATTGTGCCACTCCAACGGGCGAGATTGCACAGAGTTTGATGAGCAGAGACCTGAGGTGGCAGGGAAGATAGTTGAGGTCCTCCAAAACGATAGCATGTGGGTGATTGTGGATGATAGAAAACACACAAGGGAGAGGAGATGCAAATTGAGCATGAGAGTATGAGCGACCTCCTTCAATATCATAATCTGCCAAGAAGGAAAAGTGATGATCATGGCAAACCTCCATGTGTTGCTGACGTTCAAGGCGAGCAACAGTTTGTTGGAGGAGTACTTCTTGAAATAATGATAAGACATGATGATCCGAGGTAGAAAAACTAAGACCCAGCAGCGGTTACAGTGTAGGATCTGGGTCGGGTTTTAAATAGTTGCAAGACAACCCTCTGTTGTACCCTTCAATCTAACAGACGAATCCTGAGTATAGAGTGTCACAGGGGATTTTGCAAAACATCTAAGAAGCAAGGAACAGAAAAGAAAACAAGAGAGACATCAATGCTAAAATGAGAATCCCTTGATATGAGAAAGCCAAAACGACAAGGATCTCGCTAAATGCATGGATCTGAAATAAGAAAAATACTAAGTCTTGTCTAGCTTCTAAGTCTAAGCTTATGGTATATATAGTACAATGGCCTTAGGTCCGTAATAGCAAAACCTGCTGGTAGGTGAAGTGGCGACTGACTCCCAAAATATCTGCTGAAGAAGCTGAACAGTCGACCTAACTGTGGCCCTTGGGTATCCTTTGAGTAGGGTCACGCTAAAAAAAGTTTGTGGCCCGTCTGAGCAAAATTGGGCACGCCACAAGCCATGGCAAGTCGAAAAAACAAAAAAAAAGGGACATACGTCTGAGGTCGTCGTGATATATGGACCCTGAAATATCACGCGGTGAAGGTTGTGATGACCTGCCAAAAAGAATTCACGCCAAAGAGGGTCGTGACCTTCTAATGCTGAGGTATCCCTTTGACTTTTCTTACCCTTTTGATGACCTTGAAGAGACTCCTGCTACACTCTTGCCAAGTGGCTCCTTCCTATACTTCAAAAATAATCATATAGCCTTGGGCACATGACTAACATCAATGTCTACTTTGAAGCACAATACAAAAGTAGAATACAATCATAGAGGTTATAATAAGGAGTCCAAAACAAAATGTCGTGTTGTTGGGGCCCAAAATAGCCAGTCTAAATGTGGTTTTCCATAAAAATCCATCTGCCAATCAGAGGCCGATTCAGAAGCACTACCTAGAATGTATAGTCATGTTTTGAACTATCATCTAGTAAAAAAGACAAAGCTTGCTTACTTAATCTCTCTGTGTATCTTTAGGAATACAGCCCCCCTCTCCCCTTCAAGTTTTGTACTGCTAGCCCCACATGCCAAAGTATGGATTTTCATTTAGAAGGGTGCTATGGTTAAGAATTGAATTGAATCGGGTGTGGTCCAAATATACTCTTCTAAATGGGGGGGGGGGGCTTGAGTGGTATGGTACCCTCGTTGCAAAAGCAAGGTCCTATTTCAAAAGTTACTGAGACTCTGGGATGATGATGATAATTCTCCTCCTCTACCACTCCTCATGTAGTTGCACTCACTATATCTTTAACCATTGGGCACTTTTTCATCCATTCCATCCATTCTCAACGTGCTTCTTTCTGAGAAGTGGCACATATATTGATACTACATGTCTATTTAAGAAAAGAAATTATATTCCAAAGCTCTAAGCTGCTAGCACAAAGTTCCTGAGACTGGAAGAGGAGATCATTTTCTCCAAGGGAACTTGAGCACACAGGGTGTCCCAACAAATTGAACAAATGCCACAAATAAAATTTTATCAAAAACTAAGGTGTCAGTCTGGTCTACTGAAAGGAATACCTAAATAGACACTACTACTTTGAGGTCTCGGTCAGCTCTATAGAAGGAATAACAAAAATGCCGACAAGGTGGTAATAAGAAAAGCTTCTAAGAAAATCTTGCCTTTCAACTCGCTGCATATTTGGACCACTCTTTTCATTAAGTCTGGGATACCAAACTAGGTCCTACAGAATAAAACCTTTTCTTTCTCCATTTCCCCCAAATTAGAATTATTGCTAGGCATGCCATCTTTATATATACAGATAGCTAGAAGTTTAATATCAAGTTAAGAAATATCGTGCATTTGGAAGATAGATTTGAAGTTAACTAGCTTGTACTATGAGATTTCTCCATTTCATAAAGATAGCTAGAAGTTTAGTATCAAGTTTAGGAAGTATCGTGCATTTGGAAGATAGATTTGAAGTTAACTAGCTTGTACTATGAGATTTCTCCATTTCATAATGTTAACTAAGTTCTCGACAAAACTTGCATTTAAAAAACCATTCTATTTGTTTAATAGCAACATTTGCATTTTGGGCCAAGACTAGGAAAAAAGGGTTTTCGATGTGGTATCGTTTCTACTGATTCCATCTAAACTCATTAACCTCAAATTAAATTTATCTAAAGCTTAATGATAATTGACAATGTTTCTTAAGCCAAAAAACATAAACCCGGGTTAGGCAATAGGAGGTGGAGGGGTGGTGATGTTGTGCCGCTTTTTGCTTTGGGTCTAAAGTTGAGGGAGGAGATTGTTCTAAAGGCAGGGGAGGGAGTTCTAGTTAAGGCATTATTGTAGCATGCGACTAGGTTAGTGGAGTGCATTGCTTTACTATTTTTGGAATGACGACAATGTGTAGGTTCTATGTTTATGGGCCTCTGCTTGCCCCTCCTGGTGCACTGGAGCCGGACAGCTAGAGTGATGGATCTCGTTCCATTTATGACCAGCCTTGAGCTATGAAACTCGAGCTTTCCTTTTCTAGTGTGTGCATGTGTCGAGAGAAGACCCTGATTTTGGATGTGTGCCGTTTGAAGCGGCATTTCTATCCTGCAAGAGCGGGATCATTTTCAAAATGCTCTATCCTGCACTAGCAGGATCTGGTCCGTCGCGCGAGTAATATGCAGTCCTTTCGTTGTGGTGGACTGGAATTTTTTCAGGACCCCATGCGAGGTCTTGGGATTGTCATATACGGAGGGATTTTGTGGGCTCCGGCTTTGGAGTAGTGCCTGTGAAGAAGTTGAGTATAGAGGCCTTTTAGTGGTCTCCTCCTGTAATAACAGGTATGAAAGGAGTGCAGGGGCAGCTAAGGGCGGGTGGACTGGACATCCCTCCAACTCGCGGTTACCCCAAAAAAAAAAAAAAAAAAAAAAAAAAAATCTAAAGAAAAGCCCACTTGATTTAGTTATCAAGAGTTGCATCACTTTAGCCCTTTGGGAGAAGGTGGAAACTAAATATTCCTATAAACACTATGTATATTTATATATAGAAAAGAAAACACATTCCAGAACTCTCAATTGCTAGCACAAAGTCCCTAAGACTGGAAGAAAAATTATTTCCTCTAAAGTAAGTTGAGCACAAAGGGAAACATCTACACGTGGCCTAACAAATTGAACAAAAGCCACAAATAAATTCTGTCAAGTACTACTACTTTGAAGGTGTCAGTCAGCTCTACTGCAAGAAATACGACAATACTACTTTTGATGTCTCAGTTGGCTGTATGAAAAGGAACAATGAGAATGCTAGGAAGGTGCTAATAAGAAAAGTATCAAGAAAATCTTGCCTTTCGACTCGCCGCATATTCAGACCTCTTTTGACTAGATCTGTAATATCAAGTCAGGTCCTATAGAATATAACATTTTCTTTTTCCATTTCTTCACAAATTAGAATTATGGCTGGGGAAATGTAGTAAACAGATTAAAAGCATGTATGTCATTGATACTTAGATAGATAGATGTAGAGATCTCATGCATAGAAGATAGAATTGAATTAACCTGATATCGTACTATGACATTGATAATGTTAACTAATGCCGACAAAAGTTGCTTTCAAAGAGCCAATCTATTTGTTTAAGATCAACACTTGCATTTAGAAAACCCTTGTCCAAGACTAGAAAGGGGTTTTCGATGTAGTATCCAGTCTAGCTATTTGATCTAAACAAAATTTACCTCATATTAAATTCCATAAAGCTTGTTGACATGATTGGGAACATTTCCCTAAGCCAATAAACATAAACCCTAAAGGAAAAGCCCACTTGATTTAACCAGCAAGCTTTTGTTCTTGAAGGCCACGAAGAGGCACCACTTTAGTCCTTTGGCAAAAGATGGATATTGGATATTCCTAAATAGGATATTCGAATAAGAGATCCAAATAGGATGTTCTAAGGTTTCATATAATTGGGCTGACAAAAGGGGAAACAAGAATATTGTGACATATAACACTCATTCTCACTCAGAATCATGGCCTCTCGCCAAATCCAAAGGTTGTCAATTCTCGCTACAATATTATATTAAAAGGAAACTCCGGCATGAAAAAAATGGTATTACAACATGATTATTAAAAGCACCTCTTAGAATATTCTAGGAATTTTACGTAATTGGGGGACCATAGACATTGCATTCAGAGATTTTCTCGTTAGCTTTGAAAATATTTAATAATGAATAAATGTACAGACAAAGATCAAGAAATTGACTTAACTAGATGTGTTGTATGCATTAACATGTAACATTGAATAGTTGGACAAACAATAAAAAAAGCCTTATGATATTGGAAAGGGCATGTTTCAAAAAACACAATGAAATGATATAATGAAGGCCAATTCGTAAATATACCTCTCTTTATTTGCAAAATTTTGAAAATTGTCCCCATTTTAGCGAGATTTTGAGAAAATGGCCATAACTTTTTTATGATGATCCAAATAAAAACATTTCCTTCAGCCGAATTGTGGATGAAGATGATATCTTCCCATCAAAGCTAAAATCATTTGAGTAAGAGTCTAGAATCACAAGTTATATTATTTCTTAAACAGAAACAAGTTATAACCATAACTTAAGATTTCGGGCTCCAATTCAGGTGATTTTAGCTTTAATAGGAAGACATCATTTTACCTACAATCTATCTTAAGGACACGTTTCTAGTTGAATCATCGAAAAAAAGTTAGGGTAATGTTATAAAAAATACCCCTAAAATAGGGACATTTTCACAATTAAATAGGAGGTATTTTTACAGATTGCCCGATAAGGAATGGAAAAATGAAAAAAAAGGGAAAAAAAAAGAAACCCAACCAAAAATGAGGGGCTGTAGATCCTAGTCCCGTTCCATGAACAAAACCATCGATTACAGACTAATCTCTGTACACTTTCTGAGTGCAGGAGCTGCTAATCCCGACACAGAAACACTATATATACGATACAAATCTAGCATGGGAGTGTATAACTACTCAGGTGGTCGGAACATCACAGCTATGGCAAAGAGCTCTTCCCGCACCTTCTCAGATGCAGTAGCGGCTCTTAACACTCTTATTAGTGATAAAAAAGGGGCACCCAAATCAGATGCGCCCTCCATGGATGATGCCGAGAGGCTTGCCCATTGGGAAGCTCAGTATCAGCTCACCTTTCGTCAGTTCAAAGTAAGAACAAGTAAATTTGTATTGCATTTGCAATGCTGGTTCATTGCTGGTCTGTGCTTGATGTTTCGAATCTAAATTATGACATATTGATCGTTTCTTTTAGTACAGTTCATTCTATAATGTCAATTTTGTGGCAATGGAGCTTCAATTTGATTTGCAGGACATGTTTCTAATCGTTTCAATGCCATTTTGATTTAATGGCCAGAGATTGTCTGCTTTAGAATGCTCTTCTTTATGGTAATGCAGATGCTGAGCTACTCCATTTTTGTTATTTCAGCTGCTAGACTTGGAAGAGCCTGTTTCCCGTTTGAGTGTAATTCACGTGGCTGGAACCAAGGGAAAGGTAACCCTGCATCAAATCGTGACTTCAAAGAATTAGTCTTTTTCCTGTTTCTGTGCTTTCTATAATTTCAGAAAATGCATGATACTTATATAATATGCTATAAAAATAAGTTTATGGAGCAATATTTGCCAATCCAGTGACTTAGCTTCAACGTCACTTGACTTTATCTGTAGAAAGATTAACAATGCTTTCATTCTGAGCTGCTCTTTCCTAACCAACATATTGTGACTGATTCCACTGATTTTAAATGTCTTCTTAGCTATCCTACATTCAAAATAGTTCTTTATACCTGCTGTTCAATGCAAGCTTAATCCTGCTGGTGGAACATCCAGGGATCAACATGCGCTTTTACGGAGAGGATACTAAGGGAATCTGGCTTTAAAACTGGGCTTTTTACTTCTCCACACTTGCTCAACGTGCGAGAAAGATTTCGTCTCAATGGGTGAGTATGAGGACTAACTAATTGGTCTCTGCACACATGGAGTATAATGACTATGATTGGAGAGAAGCTATCATCTACAGATTTAGCATCAATAACTATGTCACCAAAAACTATCATCAGAGCTGATAATTCATTATCTTGGCATCATTTTCTAATTGATGTCCTTGAGCCAGGTTTGATGTTTGTTGAATCTTACTTCCAGAAAAGAAGTTCCAGAAGACATTTTTACAAAAAACTTTTGGTGGTGTTGGGACCGGCTTCAGGTTTGTACATTATCAAATATAATTGCTTTTAAGGCTAAATCATAAGGAAAAAGACATTACCTTTAGCATGTTATTGCAGGCCTATGTCAAAGATGGGATTCCAATGCCACGGTTCTTCCGTTTCATGACATTGCTGGCATTAAAAATGTTTATCACTGAAAAGGTACTTTGTATTATCTGCCTCTATTTCCTCTAGGATCAGATATGATTAAATCAGAGAATCCATCTGGTGCAGGTTGACGTTGCAATCTTGGAAGTAGGCCTGGGAGGTCGTTTTGATGCAACAAACATTGTAAGCCTTTGTATTGCCAAGATATTTTTTTCAACCTGTTAGAACCTGCACACATAAGCTTCTAAGGCATAGACAAATAAGTCGACTTGCCTGCAAAACCATTCAATCACCAGCAACCAGGCAGATGAGATGTAATTAGGTTGTGCATATTCTGTGGTACTAAACGGTTGATATGTAAATACTTCAGGTAAAGAGACCAACTGTCTGTGGGATTACGTCATTGGGGTATGACCACATGGATGTTTTGGGTGGGCTTCATGACCTGTCTTTCAGTAATAGATCGATGATGACTATTGGCCATCTTTAATTACACTCACTAATGGGCAATTTGCATTCAGGTAACACTCTTGCTGAAATAGCAAGTCAGAAGGCAGGCATTTTCAAGGTATGTTCTTCTGGAAACGATCTTTCATGGTTTACACACAAAGAAAGAAAAGTGAATATTGAAAGAAAATAACGCAACAAGTTAATTAAAGGATAGAGAGAAATTGGACTGAGAGGTAGATGGTTTCATGTTTAGTATCCGATATACTTGGACGTGGCTTTTGTTTCTCCTTCTATCTAACTATTGGCGTTTATGATTAATACTTGAAGGCAGGCGTTCCGGCCATAACTGCACCTCAACCAGCTGAAGCCATGGAAGCGTTACGCAAAAAGGCTCGTCAGCTAGCTGTAACTTTCATTTCTGTAATTTTGTACTTGGTCAGGATAGAAATGTTTACAATAATGATAAATATGTTATTGTGTTGCAGATTTCCCTGGAAATTGCACCTCCACTTGAATCATATAAAGTGGAAAACTTGAAGCTTGGTCTTGGAGGTGATCATCAAAAAATAAATGCAGCGCTTGCTATAGCTTTATGCCGAACCTGGGCAATGAGAAGCGGATATGAGAGGCACAAAACTCTGATAGAAGAGGTATCTGTTATAATTAAATATGAAGTGAAGTTGAAATAGATTAATCTATTTGCACAGCAACGTCCTTGTGGACAGTTTCCTGCTAGAGATTAAATGCAGAAACAAACTACAGAGTGTCACAGTTAGAAACAGACTCCAATTCACATATCTGAAAGATCATTATCTAAAATCTTTATTGTTGATCACATTCTCTAAGCTTAATAATGTTTTCTTTCTTTATAGGCAATGCGTAAGGGGTCGCTTCCAACTACATACATTGAAGGGCTTTCAAAAACATTTTGGCCTGGTCGTGCACAAATTATTCATGATACTAACCTTTGCAAACCTGGAAAGCTGAGCTTTTATTTGGATGGAGCACACAGTCCCGAGAGCATGGATGCATGTGCCAAATGGTTCTGTTCTACTGCAAGTCCAAAATCCAAGGTCAATGGCGTAAAGGGACAAGAACCAAGTGCTTATGTAAGTAGCTACAATCTAGTCCTAAAAGACTTTGATATATGGAATTACTCATGGTTATATAGCGAGTGCAGATTTTGCTTTTCAATTGCATGTCAAAACGGGACCCCCAACAATTGTTACCTCCTCTGCTGAACACATGTACAAAACAAGGTTGCTACTCTCTTTACTTATGACTCGTCCATAAGAATCTTGTACTGGGCCATAATGATTTCTAACGTGCTGTATTCATGTCCACAGGCATTCTAATCCAGGCAGCATTTTTTGTTCCTCCTTACTCCAGTTATAATGCCATTGATGCCTATAACAAAGCGGAAGCAGATCTTTCATGGCAAAAGCTTTTGCAACAACAATGGGAAGCAATGCAACAAAGCTATCGGAATAAAGGTATTAAAACTATAATCAAACCTTCAATTGAAATATATCTGAACTCTTGTTCGAATTATCTCAATGCATAATGATAGCTATTACTGAGAAACTTTCGTCCATTAGCCATTCCAAATGAACCAGGGGCCTTGAAATTGTTGTTTCCTGATGGTGTGTGTATGGAAAATGCAGGTTCCTTATTCAAGACTGAGTGTACTGCACCAATCATAGGGAGTCTAAAAAATGGTCTTAAGCTAGATAGTGGCCTATATAAGGGCTGCAATGTTGGGCCTACAAGTGCAGTGCTGCCGTCACTACCTGCAGCATTAGACTGGCTAAGGTTGTTTGCCAGACAAAATCCTGGGATTCATTTGCAGGTCAGTACAGAGACATATAGACTTTGCTGTTACAACTTGAACATTATGTTTACAGATTGCTAGATTAACCCCAAAAAAAAACTCGAAGTTTCACTGATGTCGTCTCTCTGCAGGTACTTGTTACTGGTTCCCTATATCTTGTTGGAGATCTTTTGAAGATTTTAAATGGCAAGCAATTGGCGACCTAGAAGAAAAGAGATTAAAGTATGCTTACTGTGGCATTGTAATAGTGGAAAACTAACGAATACAGTGTAGATCATATGAAAATAACATGGCTTCAAAGCCTTCTGTTGGTTATTGGCAAGTGAAAGAACCTTGCTAATACAATGGCTAGCAGCTGAAGGGCCATTTTGCTAAATGTATGAAAAACAGAATATAGGGTAAGCATAGTTCATCATGCTTCCTTTATTTGAATATAATAATAAATTTTGAAAGTAAAAGACCTGGCGTCATATTGTTTATAAAATCCTCGTTGAGTTTTGCAACACGAGCATCGTCCTTCCTTTCGTTACGAACGAGATCTTGAGTTTCTGATGTGGTTGGTTCGGGAAATTTTGTAGTCGTGTTTCCTGCTCCAGCAAGCTTCGATACTTTGCAACCAAAAGCGAAGAAAGACTCTTATTTCAGTTTATTTCAGTAAGAAGAACTCAGTATGTTTTCAAAGAGGTGTTACAGTTCCTGGAAGCTTCCAAATCGGACACGTGACGTATGTCATTTTACACGACGTTCCTGTGTGATAAGCCTTAAATTTGAAATGTTCGGTACCAATATAGAAGTTGGGTCTTTTTTTAGTGGCGTGCATTCTTATATCGACACTTGGCACCTTCCAATAACGCGAAATGGACCTTGGGTTCATCCATTCCGCATGACCTGTTCTTCAGGTCATTTTTTTTAGGGTTCGTATTTGGTTTTAGGGTTCTTCAAGCACAGCCACAAAGGAGACACAAGCGACGAATCCAATGAAAGGACCTCGCCGGATCTAACAAGAACTTCTGCTCGGCAGCATCTGCGAAGACCTCACTGAATCCATGGACAGAACCTGGCTGAGCCTCGCCGGATCTTATAAGATTAAAGCTTTGCAGTATTTAACAGGTCTGAGTTTTCACCAGAGTTAAAAGCTGAGTTAAAAGCTTGGTTTTACAGGAAGCTTTGCCGGATCTAAAGCTGTGTTCTGAAGCTGAATGTGCACAAAATCTGAAAAAAAAAGGGTCCCCAACTTCTATATTGTAGGGGAATGGAGGTTGGGATCTCCATTCCCAGTTTCCAGGTCACCCGCTCGCGGCTAACGCTGGTCGCAGGACCCAACCTGAAAACTGGGAATGGAGATCCCAACCTCCCAGATCCCAACCTCCATTCCCCTATACAATGTGGCCACCCTTCACGTCTCCTGTGACCCGCCCTTGCTGCCTACGTGCCGGCTTTCAGAAGAGGGGGGCTACCCGTCTGGGCGACCCTGGCCAGGCTGCTGCCGGTGAGACAGGCGCACATGGCCAGGCCAAATATGAGAACCCTAACAGTACTTCACAAGACAATCTTCCTGCTCTTCTCGGCGATGGAGGCGCATCGGACCTTTCTGACCAACTGTTTGTTAATATGTTACATGCTTGTAGGCTATGCAAACAGTTATGAATATGATGATGGCTATGCTTTGCTGCAGCTTAAAAAAGCGATTGATCAAGATCCAGACGAAGTCCTCTTGAACTGGAATAGGAGTACAAAGCCTTCCATTTGCTCATGGTATGGAGTAATATGTGATGTATCACATAGTAGTGTCATATCTCTAAATTTATCAGGTCACAATCTCCGCGGCTTCATCTCCCCTTGGATTGTTCAGTTAAGATCCTTAGAAGAGCTAGATCTGTCTTATAATTTCTTCCATGGTCATATTCCATCTGAATTGGGGCATTGCCACAACCTCAAACTTGTCAATCTTACGCAAAATTCCCTTTCTGGTGAAATTCCTACTGAGATTGGAAATCTCACGGCTCTTAGGTCGCTTACCCTTGATTCTAACACGCTCACAGGAAACATACCCAACAGTATTGGTTTGTGCACGCAGTTGCAAAAGTTGGATTTGTTTATGAATAATTTAACAGGAATCATTCCCCCAGAGATTGGAAATCTAAGCAAGTTAGAATTTTTGGGAGTTAGCAGGAATTCTTTGACTGGAACAATTCCAGATACAATCAGGGGTTGTATTAGTTTGCAGTTTTTATATGCAGGGCGCAATAATTTTGACAAGTATCAGGTGATACCGGCAGCACTTTCATATCTCAAGAATTTATCAACTCTATATCTTGGTGTAAACTATTTTGCAGGCAAAATACCCGCATGGCTTGCAAGGAGGAACTTGACTTACTTGAACCTCAATATCAATTATCTCTCAGGAAGTATTCCACCAGAGTTTGGTAACCTTCAAAGCCTTCAGTCTTTGAGTTTGGGAACCAATCTGCTCAGTGGTCAGATTCCCGATTCTTTAGGTAAATGCACACAGATGCAGATGCTGGTCCTTGACACAAACAACTTTAGTGGCTCAATTCCTCTGCTTAGACATATGAAAAACTTGTCTACTCTTTTCCTTGGCAAGAACAATTTAGAAGGAAATATTCCGGAGTGGATTGGAGAGTTCACTTTGCTACGTAATCTTTATTTGAGTTATAACCACCTAACCGGAGTTATTCCAGATACATTGAGAAATTGTGTGCATTTGCAAGGATTGTCTTTGAATTCAAACAATCTAACTGGACAGATACCATATTGGTTGGCTGATATGAAGAATTTATCCCTGCTAAATTTGGCGCAAAACAGATTGACAGGTTCCATTCCATATGAGCTTGGAAATCTTACTCTTCTGCAGCGCCTTGTTTTAGATGGAAACAAGTTGACAGGTTATATTCCAGAGAGCATAGGCAATTTAACCTTACTTCAAGTTCTATATCTAAAAAGAAATTCCTTAATTGGCAATTTGCCCAAGAGGTTGTCCACTGAACTTGTGCTTCTGGATTGCAGAATGAACAGATTGAGTGGAGCTCTTCCAGATTATATGGCTAATTTACATGCTCTAAGAGTACTTGTTCTTGCATATAACTCATTTGATGAAACAATTCCAGAATGGATTGGAAGCCTAACAGCACTACAGGTTTTGGACTTATCAAACAATAACTTTTCAGGTACAATGCCAAAAAACCTCTCCAACATGAAGGGTTTCATGCAGGTATCACATGAGCCTCTTAATAGCAGTTCCACACTGTATGAGGAGGTAGAGTTAATTGTGAAGGACAGAAAAGTGACATATACTTATGTCCTTAATGCAAACATAGTGTTTGATTTATCCAAAAATCAGTTGGAAGGGCAGATACCTGAAGAGCTAGGAGAACTGGTAGGAATGCGTGCCCTAAATCTATCTCACAACAGATTGAGTGGATCAATACTACCAGAATTAGGGCATTTTGAATCTCTGGAATCTTTAGACCTTTCTAACAATAATCTTGGAGGAAGCATTCCAGAGACTCTTACTCATCTAACATTTCTGACATCTCTTCAGTTATCCAATAATAGCTTGGTTGGTCGGATTCCAAGGGGTTCTCAATTCAACACATTTAGTGCGGCCTCATATATGGGAAATCGTGGCCTTTGTGGATACCCTCTTTCAACACCATGCCCATCTCCTCCAGTAGCTCAAGCAGAAGGGCAGAAAGGAGAGGGCGAGCTTGAGTTCTCCATTCCAGCTTTCGTCATAACAGCCATTCCTACTTGTTTGTTGGTCACTTCTATTATCATAAGACATCCGAAGAAGGCATGAGTTTACTTTACCTACTATCTATCTATTATCTATCTATCTATTTATCTATCTATCTAATACAACAAGATGCTAAAGCATCAAAGGGTTGCCTGGCATATGTGGATCAAAGGGGGAAAGATAGGAATTAACATAGTATGTGTTGGAGTGGAGAATGTGTATGTTGCCAATGAGATGGGGGATGTTATGAGAGATGTATATGACTTGGTATTTTTATGAAATACATATTATATCAAATATTGTATTAAAAATTATATAAGTTAGAGTGGACAAGTCGGACATAAAGACTTTGAAGCACATATTATGTGCAAGTTTCACCACGTATGCTTGAATTTTAAGAAAGAGGTAAATTTAAAATATATCTATATCTGAGAGTGTAGTTATTCTTACCATCAATTTATCTTAAATGCTTTCATTTGACGAGCATCGATTCCTAGTGATTTGTTAGAAAAATACGAATCTGCACCAAGGATACTTTGGAATTCGAGTTCTATTTTCAAGGTTTTCATTGGAACTCTTATTTGTTGTGTTAAAGGTCTTTTATGTGCATAAAATGGTCTCACATTAATTGTGGATTTATATTTCAACCTTAACATATTCATGTTGGTCTATTTGTAGCATAAAAACATCTACATCTGTCATGTAGGTCCATCGCAACATAAATACTTAGACCTAACTACAATTCAAGAAATTGCTTTCTACTATATCCGTAATGAGACCTAACTACAATTCAAGAAATTGCTTTCTACTATATCCGTAATGCCAGTGTGGGTTTGTTTAGTGTGGGTTTGTTTTGTGTAGGAAGATCTGTGAAATAGGAACCGTACAAAGGATTCAATTAATATTGCTTGGAAATAAGCAAAATACAGAATACGAAGAAAAATGCAGACTTATTTTCTTATTTTTTTAGCCACTACTCTTCGATGCGGATGCAGATGTTAGTAAGAGCCTAAATAAGCCGACAACAAGTTTATAGCATACATAAATATTGTTAGGCGTAGATAAAGACTCGTTTTTGGAGGCTAATATCACACTTTAGCTCAATGGTATTGAATATCTACAACTACCATTCAATATAAGAACAGAATTCTTCAAATGATTTATGTGAAATATTATCCTTGCACCCTCTTTTTGGGTTGCCCGAAGGGCAAACCTTGGCTTTGGGGGTTGGGTGGAGGAATCTTTCAATCCCATCCGTCTGATTC
>JAANSK020049465.1:0-17262 GCA_011763485.2 Isoetes engelmannii
CAAAAACACTTGGTTTTGGGCTTCAAACCAAGTTTTGTCCTGTATAACCACATCAGGGACGACATATAGTCCCGTCCATCTGAATCATAATAGAGACCTAATTGTTCTGATTTTACTTGCAGAGAAAACTTACCTGGTCTGTTATCAAGCTCAGAAACGGAAGAAGTGAGATGCTTCATCAGTGCACTGTCTTCTAAAATGGTATCAGATGGGTGCGTTTCACTTTCCCACATTGGATTTTCTTCAAACCGTTGCAAGTTATATTGATCCGACCGTTGTCTACCCTTGGATCAAGTGATGGTTATTTGCCATAATCATCCGAATATTCGTTTTAGAAGCATATTCCAGTGATTATCGCGATAATCTCACGAATATTCTTTTCTTCAAAGATACTGCTGCGGCATAGCTCTGTTTCTGCACTCCGGCATAGCTCCGACATAGCTCTGAGATAGCTCTGTGTCTTTTCTTCAAAAGCTACTGTGGCATAGCTCCGACGTAGCTCTGTTTCAAGCTCTGCATGGCTCTGTTTCAAGATTTGTTCTAGCATGCATATCTCTATTCCGGAATACCCTGTTTCGACCATGTATTCCAGATAGAAGGGGCCGTTTGCTCTGCTGCAAGGATTCAGAAAAAAACCTGCAAAAAGAAGCTTAAAGTCTGACAAAGGGAATTGAAGCTTAAAGCCCAGCAAAGGCCATCTGCAAGGCTATGGATTCAGGGCAAGAAGAAGCTTAAAGCCCGGCAAAGGGAGAGACATCGCATTCAAGCTTGAACCTAAACAGGATGCTAAGGATTCAAACCCACCTGGAATAACGCTGTTGCACCTCCGTAGCTTCAAAGATAGTGGTCAGTTCGCTATTGCATTTTGAAACCAAAAGGAAGCCGGAACAACAAACTAGTAACAGCGGTAGAACAAACGGTATGATAACTTGCTCGGACCTCGGTTTAAGGGAGGTCAACCCTCCCCTCTCGAGAATTATGGCAACAACCCTCTCGGCCTCCGGCCTCGAGGGTTATTTGCCATAATTCTCTTGAGGGGAGGGTTAACCTCCTCTTCTCCCCGCAGGAAGAAAGAAGAAATGGTGGGTGCCAGATCAACGGCAGGAATCTCTTGGATTAGAACCTGCCAGTTAAGGTTGTTGGATCCCGTGGCCCAGTTAATTCTACTCCAGAATGCCCAAGTGCAAGGTGCAATTATCTTGACCCCTTCCAAAACAACAAGAACTTATACCAAAAGATTTCTATACGTTTTTCTAAGAACTTTTAATCCAATGCTTTACACCATTGTTGGGCAAAGTTCGGGGAACATTATAAAGTAACTGAGCATCCAGCTCTGAACACAAGTGACTAAAACCATTAAGAGACCAACGTAACTATAAAATTTTTCCGATGGACCTAAAAAATTCGCTTTACACTTTATGGAAAGCGGAGTGCGTTAACCTTGAAGAACAAATTGAATGCTTACACGTAAACAACATTTATTCCCATTTTAAATGACTCATCGGCATTAGGTTAAAATTCAGTAGCCTGCATCTGACATTAGAGCGCTCTCCGTTCATCGCCTGTGACACAGGATCTATCCTTCTGTCTTTGGATCTGGGCATTTTCTGGAGAATTCTGTGATGTTATGGCTTTAGACGGTGAAATTCGTGGTTTCGGCAGAAGTGCCTAGGGCTTATAAGGAAGGAAGCCACCTGGTTAATCAAACGGAAAGAAGATGAATTTATTCAGGTTTGCGGGGGATATGACCCACTTAATGAGCATTGTTGTGTTACTGCTCAAGATACACACGATCAAATCTTGTGCTGGTTAGTATGCAATATCTCTTGCATTTTTCTTGTTGACCGTGCAGATTTAATGTCTTTCTTTCCTGCAAAATTGGTCTTCGTTGCTTCACTCGTGCCCCAAAGGCATTGAGTTTAACTATATCTAATTGCCAGCATTCTATTAGATTATCTTGTTGGCGTGCCTTAGTATCAAAGTTTAATTTACATTGAAGCACAACACATGCACAAGTCTGAAAATAATACACGTGCCCTTCTTGCCACTGATTGGGAACTTTTTTCTTCTTGTACAGGAATATCACTGAAGACTCAGGAACTATATGCCCTCGTTTTCGTGACAAGATATCTGGATATCTTCTTTCATTACATTTCTCTCTACAACACCGTGATGAAGATAATTTACTTGGCAACATCGTTTTCTATCATTTGGTATATGAGAAATCATAGGATTGTTCGAAGATCTTATGATAAGGAGCAAGATACATTTCGCCATTATCTGTTAGTTATTCCATGTCTTTTATTAGCCTTTCTCTCTCATGAAAGGTCCTCAATCCTTGATGTAAGGGACATGAAAATGCCTATATGGTCTTGCGTCCATAGAAAATCATTCTAACCTTGACAATCTTTAGGTGTTATGGACATTCTCACTTTATCTTGAAGCAGTAGCCATACTTCCTCAGCTTGTTCTGCTACAGAGGACAAAGAATGTCGACAATTTGACAGGCAATTATGTGTTCTTGCTTGGGTAAGTGCAATATGAATCTTCTAGCATGATGCTTCATTTTGCTTTGGTGAATAACTATTATAAGAATGCGCTAAGGCTATGGTTCCATTGTTAAGCTTGAAATGCAGAGGTCATTGACAAGCTTAGCTGTCCCCAATACCGCTTTCATGCTCAATCTGTTAATTGCTAAACAGAGACTAATATAGCCATTGACCATCGGGACTAACCACCTCGGTTTTACAGGGCTTATAGAGGCCTCTATCTTCTGAACTGGTTGTACCGATATCTGACAGAGAGTCATTATCGTCAATGGATATGTGAGTCATCAAAACTTTTCAAATTTAAAGGAAATTTATCATGTATTTAATGTCTGGCTAATCATTATTGTTTTCCATCATTTCCAGCCTGGGTTTCTGGAATAGTTCAAACAGCTCTTTATGCTGATTTTTTCTATTATTACATCAAAAGGTGAAAAGCTTACTGTGCCAGGCAGATGTATGTCATTTTCTTTCATTTATTCTCATCTATCTCTTGTACATTCAGTTGGAAGAACAATGAGAAGCTGAACCTTCCATCGTGATCCAATTTCGATTGTGTTCTAACAGCGAAAGGTAGGTAACTTACTGCTACAAACAGATGTATCATCTTTTTTTATCTTATCTTCATGTGAAGGTGTGCATTTTCAGTTATAATACTGCATCAGCCATCTGATCAATCGGATATCAGTTTTATGCCATTCTTTGGTTTTCCTAGCGGTCTCCTCATTCGTCTAAAGAGCCCAGTGAGTTTGGGAGAGAATTTACATTGGTAAATATGGATTGGGTATTACTATCCGTTTTCTGGTTTGAGGAGTCTGTAATTTTCTCAGAGAAGGCGGTTAATGTAAAAATTGTAGGAAGTGACTCAAGAACACAGCATTTTTTCCAGTATTTGTGGATGCAATGAAAGGCTCAGCCCCCTTATTTGATTTTATAATTCTACCAATGAGTAAAAAGATTATACGGAGGATGAGTAATGGTTATTGGTTTAAGTTTGGTGAAATGATACATGACAATAAGTCCTGTGTTGGGGTTCTAATCCTGTTTTACGGGATATGCTGGTCAAATGCTTCAATATATATTTATTAATCAGAGTAAGCATTGAAGTAGGCATCTTATTCTTTGAACTCCACACTCCAATGCCAATGGGTATTCATGATCAATAACGTTATTGTAACAGGGTCGTTCTATTCTGTGGAAGCTACCAAAAACCAGTTGCCACAAATGCTCCTACTTGGAAGCGACCAGAAATCCTACCTTGGAGCGACCCAAAAACCTGTAGAATTCGGTTGCTACAAATGTTCTTAATTGAAATAGCTCAATGTTGGGTGATGAAATAGCTCAATAGCTAAGGTGTTGCTCCTTCCAGCTTCATGAATGGCCTCCCATGTTTGAAGACTGTAATTTTATCTGTTGATGATACAAGCGGAATTACAACAGGTTGAGCATCTTCTTTCTGCTGGCACCTTGTTTGCATCATGTGCATCCCTACTCTCCACTTCCCAGCTGATATTCTGGTACTCGAGCCAGTGGCTCGATGTTCAAAGGACGAGAGAGAATTTGTGATCAAATATGGTGCCTTACATCATCATCATGATGCCGATGCCATGGCGATGCCTTTATTGGGTGAGGAAATTTTGGCTTTGAGTTGTTTGTTTGTTTTTAGTTCTTGCCTTCATAGCTATGTGATAAGCTGCCAGAGCACCTAGCAAAGGTGTTGTTCTTGATGAGGCCGGGCCTTCAGCAAAAAGGTCAGCATGTCGATGGGAAATGGTTGGATGTCACTGTCGCTTTTTGTTGTAGTGGTAGTGACACTGATCCAAGTTCCTACTTTGTTATAGTGGCAGTGACGCTGATCTTAGTTTCTAAGAAAAACTTTCTGAAGCTCTTAGAGTAAAATGTATTGTTGGTGTTGTTAGTGTGGAAAGACTTCGAGTGCATCTGCAACGTGTGTTTAGGATTTGTTTTTTTTTTTTTTTGGTTTTTTTTGAGGAAATGGAAGGAGTTTATATATATTAATCACAAGAAAGATACATAAGAAGGATGAAAGAAAATCAACTTTTTACATAGTCACTAGATATCATGGTCCTAATAAATATAGGAGCAAACACTTTACAAAATTTAACAAAACTCTCGGATTTACAATCTCGGGCCTATGGTAATACTCAAAGTATTCAGATGTCTTCATTCCTGACATGTGCATCTTCAAAATGGCCGACCAGAGTAACAGTCCTGCTAGCACTCTAGTGAAGTATTGCATTAGCTTGCCGAGTTCAGTGGGCACCCTATTCGAAAAACTGATCCGGGTCGAAGTCTTCATCATCATCCTCATCAATGATTACCAGATCTGAGACCACCGGATCCATCTGCCAGCCAATGTCAGTCCAATCAAGAGCAAATGTAAAGTACCAAAGGGGAGAAGTATTAGTAAAGAGAATCAAGGCCTCTCCTTGGGCATCATGCTTGGTTGTATGATGGTAATACATATCCCTAAAATGTAAGAACTGGTCTTCAGTGAGAAGTCTGTCATAATTAAGCAGGAATCTATCTAAACTCAGGGCTTGGAAACCATTCAACGGAAAAGGCTTCAGCTTAAGGATGTCATAAGTAATCTTGGTAGTGATTGGCCACATTTGTTCATTGGTGAAAATGTGAGTAGATGTGGCATAAGGAGACAGATCTTCAAAGTCCGGCTTACAATTCATCCTGGTCGTGAGAGTGATCAGCATTTCTATAAGCAACAAAAGTATCATTAGACAGAATCATATCATCACAGGAAAAAATATTATTGATACCCCTATAACTTCCTATTTTTTCCCATTCTTTGTCTGCCTTGTCTTGACACTTATTTTTGTGAGCCATGGCAGTTTTGACTATTTCAATCTGGAAGGCAACCTTAATCCAGTTAATATCCACACCTCTACTAGAATAAGTAATTTGATTTCTATGCTTCCAAATACTCCAGAATGCTATCTGCTTAATGGTGTTCAACACTCTATTGGGGCCCTTAAGATGAACCATAGGATCAGCCCAATTACCAGGTCAAAACCTTTGTCTTTCATATATCTATCTAGCGACCTCCAGAAATCCCTAAACTTGGGGCAATAAAAAATATGCTTAACAGACTTGGGATTCTGACCACATAATTTGCACTCAGGACCTGTACTACTTTTATCCTGAAATCGATCATAGATAATTTTATTAGCAAGGATGGCATGATGGAGACTTCTCCATATGAAAGCCTGGATCTTGGGTTGGGCATAAGACCTCCAGGAATGGGCTAAGATATTTCTGAACCATTTGCAGGAGACCTTCCATTTAGTTGGCTGAGTTCTAGGTTTGGCTGGAGCTATACTAGCATAACCAAGGGCAACTTTATAGAGGTCAGAGTTTCTAATAACCCAGTGAGGGGTCCTAGAGACTTCACACTCCTGTTGGCTGTCAACTACCTCCACGATGGTGTTATAGATCTGCTTATCTTGCTTCTTACCATTGATGACCATGGCAATAATTGCCCAATCTTTCCACTTAGAGCCATCCCAAAGATCTTGTAGCTTGATAATTCTAGCATTCTTCCATTTTTTCCAAATAAGAGGGTGCTTTATAGTCCAACAATCTTCTCCTTCCTTGGCAAACAGAGGAGACCAGAAAAGGGAATAATTTGCACAGTCAAAATTCATCTCTTTATAGCTGAAGTGTGTTTAGGATTTGTTGCTTCTAATGCATCCTCTGTAAGTAAAATGGAAGTAAAATGGTGACGGAAATCCTTGGATGAAATTTTGGGATACCTATTGGGTACATGCTCATATGCAAGGTTCTAAAGGACGCAAAGCTTCATTGGCATAGCGGGATTATTGCGTTAAAGATGTTGGCAACCTCGTCATCGGCATGCCTTTCATAACTTCAATGTGATGATGTTATGAAGGGCAAGATATTATACGCCATGTATGGGGCTGGTGATATAAAGAAAAATGTCAAGAATCTAATAGCTTGGGCTATCCATTTTAGAAACTAGTAGGTAGTGGTAGATTGTAGTGTGAATTACCAAAATGTGCCTATAACAGAATGCAAAAGGAAGAAGAGAAAACATGCATTCGTGGTTTCAGTATGGTACAATGACAATGTAGGGAACACAGAAAGAAGATGAAACATTTCAAATGATCAGTATCAGAGGGAAGTATCAGAGAAAATGCTAAAAATACATGAAACTGTCGAAATAAAAGAAGAATAAGAACTTGAGACATCATCAGATTGAATAGGCTAACCAAACCTAAGACATCGTCAACGTGAATTGGCTAACCAAACCTGTGAGATTTTGGACGAGGATGAAGGACAAGAAAGAGGGAGATGGAACTGACCAGGATGAGAATTAGGCCCAACGATGTGAAATTGACTGGATTGAGTATTTGGAAAGGCTATATAAGACAGGGGCAGCACCAATAGTAGTCCCAGAAGAGAAACACACGCCATGCTTCACACGGTAGGAGGTGAGAGGAGCACCACAAAGGATCGGAGTGCCAGATCACTATGCATTAACAGTTGAAATTCTAAAATATATAGAATTAGCGATAGAAGGGATAGTTACTTACTGACACCTTCAATTAGATAGTACACACGGGAATGCCCGAGAAGTGGAAATATAACAAGGTGTTACCTTTGCACAAAAAGGGGGAAAAGAATGAGCCAAACAACAACAAAACTATAATGAGCAGCTGAATCTTTGCCAAATGGTTTGGAAAAGTACTGGATGACAAACTCAACTATCGGACAGAAACTTGGGGTAGGCATGCTTTTTAGGCAGACCACTCAACCAATAATCACATTAAGGATCTTGATAGGGAGTCAGAACAAAAAGTTCATTTGCTACTTTGTGGACTTCTAAAAAGCATTTGACACAATATCCAGAGAAGAGCTGCGACCAAGGCTTACAAGCACTGAAAGGAATAATAGAGTCAATGGCTAAACTATACCAGCAATGTGAGGGTGTAAGAGGAAATGCAAGAGATTGAGTGTGATACAGGGGTAAAACAAGGGTGTCCTATGTCGCCAACTCCTTTCCGGATATACATAAATGTAGTCCAGGAATTCTTACAAGAAAAACAGGGAGATATAGATGGATTAACACTTGGGGGACATAGAAGTGCCTCTAATGCCATGGTTTCTATTGCGATAGCAGTAGTATCACAGTAGAACCGGCATTCCTTGGATTGACATCATTGCTGACTTATAATGGGATGGCTTTCTTTTAGCATGGAAAAATGGACAAAATGTCAGTTTCACCTCTCCCATTGTACTATTTTTCTAGGTTTCAGTGTGGATGCTCAAGAGGAGTTCTTTCGTATTACTCGGATTAAAAAGGAACAGGTATTGTCCCTTTGTTCTAGTCTTTTGTCATCCCAGTATGGCACTCCTCACTTGATTGCCCGTTTCCTTGGTTTTAGTTTTATCCATGGTCCTTGGTCATCTTTGTGCCGCCTTGTCTTGTGGCCTTCATGCAGACCTGCATTGTGCCGACTTATTGGATGCCCCCTTTCTTTTATTTCCTCTGGCGAGACACAACTTGATCTTTGGCATCCTATTATTTTCAATTTGATAGATCCCCCTTTTGGCCGGCCGTTGTGGCTGAGTCGACCTTGGGTGTCTTCTTAGCGAATGCTCATTCTATGTGGCGCGAGCTCTTTGCTCTTTTCCACATTTTGCAGCAATGTGTGTCTTTGTTGAATGAGGGCCAGATTCGACTTGCACCAGCGACAGTTGTCTCTAAAATCCCAACTTCCGGTTCCCTTTTGGAAGCAACGATTCCATTGCACCAGTGGCAGTTTGAAGGTAATTTGAAATAGAGGATCAAGATGAGGTTGGTAAGGAAATCTGTGGCAGGATTGGACTGTCAATTAACTCAGCTTGTAAAAGTCGGGGTTGCCCCTGTCAATTAATCAAAGAGTTTTGCAGTTAAGCGGAGTGTTTTTGGTTCAAGAAGGAGAGTTTTGATAATTGCTAACTGCTTGAATGGAATCGAAAGGCAGTTGCCGCTTATGATGTGCCATTGCAAGACTCGCTCATGCCTAATTGGCACCGAACTAATTCGCAAAGTCGAATCTGGCCCTGATTCTCGCATAATAGCTAGTGCGGACAACCGAAATATATTGTTTATATTGCAAAAGGCGGTTCACACTGTCTCCCATGCTTCATTTTTTGTTGCTAGAAGTACTAATTTTTTGCTATCAGTATCGTATTCAGTTGGAACCGGTATGGATTCCAAGTTTGAAGAACGGGTAGGCTGATTATCTTTCTAAGATCCATGCTTTTGACGAATGTTCCTATCCCATACTGTTTTTTGTCTCTTGGATGACAGCGATAGACCCTAATAACATTGACCGGTTTGATAGAGCTTCTAATGTCCTGCAAGTTTTCAACACTAAAGATTGTTACCCTCATAGCAATGCACGCGATACTTTTCTTATGACTCTCATTTGGTCAATAACTTGTTGCTTTTTCCCACTTTTCTTGATTCCTAACGTCTTGTATCACGCTCATCTTTACAGAGCTCGTCTTACATTGACTGTTTTCTCCTAGCCCTCTGGCTCTCGGTGGTCGTTGCTTCTTGTTGGCAACCTTTTGTTTAGGATGTGTTTCTTCTAGCTCTTCCACATCGTCATGTGGCTATGTTTCCCTTATGATGTAGTTTTTCCTGCCGAATAAATTGTTTCTCTTCCCTCTTTGGCTCTTTTGTTTTAGTTATTGGGTTATGATTCGTTGGATGTTGTCTTTGATGTTGCAATATATTCCTTTGTTTCTTGTTTAGCTGGTCTGACCGCTCCTTTTTCAGATGGTTTACCTTTTTTGGCTTGAATATGGTATCTGTTCTCAAGTCTAATGCTTCTTTGGCTTTTCTTACTTATTTATCCGCATGGCTCCAATTCTGCATTGGTGTGGTTCTCCTCAGATTGCATATTTACCCGAATCTTCCTTGCATGTGGCTGCATTCTTCTCTTTTTTGGTTTTCATTCATTGCAGTCCTTCGTCTATAAAGATTACATTTGCTACTATTGCACCTTTTCATAGCTTGGTAAACTTCTCCTCTCCTTGTTCTACTCCTCTTCTTGCTTTGGTTTGTCAAGGCGCACCTCGTGCTCAACATTCTCCGCGTGCGCGTTTACCTCTTTCGTCAAATGATCTCATTACACGCCCTTCACAAGTTTACTGGAGAAGCCTTATGGAAGCTCGCCTTGTTAAATGTGCTTTGCTTGATTCCTCTATATTTCTGAGGCATTGCACTTGAATTGGTGTGATCTTCCTTTTTCTCTGACCTTATACAATTGCATATCCATAAGTCTAAATGTGACCAAATAATTTGCCAGTTAGCAAGTCCTTATATCTTGTACTTTTTTCCTTTTTGTCCAATTATGTTATTGTAGAGTTTATTGTTCGTTTGTTGTTGGTTTCACACATCGGATCCTCCAAGGGCGGCACTTTGTTTCTCTCTTTCTTGTCATCTAGACGTCCTTTGTCCTATGCGACGACCTGCTTCTGGTGGTTTGAATCTCTGCGTTTGATTGGTATAGAGCCTCAAGCGTTCAACACTCAAGCATGTCGTCGTGGTGGCACTACTGCCGCTGCAGCCACTTTAGTCCCTTCTAACATCGTTCGTTCTCCTCAATATCTAGGGGCGTCTCACCCGTGTCTCGCCATCTTTGCCTTTGAGGTAGGTTCCTCTTCTAATCGGCCACTTGGTTCTATCTCAGGACCCATCCTAGGAATGCCACAATTCTATTTTCACAATATAGGACCGACTTTCCTTGGATGGGGACACCTCCTACCTTTCTTTCATAGCTAATCGGCGTTCTCTTGAGTTTCTCTTATTGGCGCTTTGGCTCTACCTAGCTTCCCATCCCTCCCCCCTCCCTTCCCCTTTTTGCATGAGGTATTTGGATGGTCCTATTGCTTTATGTTTTGTACTTGGTAATTCTTGTTGACTTGTTTTTGTTTATTTGCTGGTACGGTCCTACTATCTCTTTTTGACTTGTCTTTGATTATTCGACGGTGTGGTCCTGCAACCTTCGACTTGTATGCTCTTCCTCCCTTTATTTTCTTTGTCCTTTTGTCATTGTCGTCCTGCGTCCTCATGCACATCTTCTCTTTCTCTTTTTTCTCATTCTCGGCGTGACGATGTAGCCTCTGAGCTGATACCATCCGAATGATCTTCTTGCATTGATTCCATAGGAACAATTCATGGTTGGTCGACCATACTTTTCTCTCAATGTGGCCCTGCGGCCTCCGAGCGTTTACTTCATTTTTTGGCGCAGTTTTCCATCTATCATCAATAAGTAGCTAACTTTTTTCTAGGTTCTTTTTTTTAATCTTCTTGTTGGTCTAGTGATAGCACACTAGACTCAGCAATGTGCCACCCCAAGTCGCACTCTGAACTGTGAGCTTCAAAACCCACAGACGCAATGTAAATATGTGTGGTGTGCCGTCCCATGTCCAGTTGGATGCTGCCTAGTGGCGGGACTTAAAAAAAGTTTCTTTCTTTCTTTCTTTCTTTCTTTCTTTCTTTCTTTTTCTTTCTTTCTTTCTTTCTTTCTTTCTTTCTTTCTTTCTTTCTTTCTTTCTTTCTTTCTATCATTGTCTGTAGTCCACGTGGGCACCTAGGCTCGGTACAGACCGTATTTATTCTTCGTTACCCTGCCAAGTTCGTGTTTTTGAGTATTGGGCACACCTTCCTTTGATGGCCTTCAGACCTTATTCATTACACTTGCATGCTGTTTTATGCACTCTCAATAATTGTACATACTTCAGAGCATATGTTTTGTAACCAGAATTCTTCTTCGTCAACCCTACTCAAGATATATTCAAAGTTTTTCAAAGTTCAATATTCCACTTTACTTTTGCTCTTGGTTGTATCTAAGGACTCATCTTAGGAATGCCATATGCAGATGCCTTAGGCATGATGACAATACAAATAAGAGGGATGCACATAATGCTCAAAGTACTAGAGGATCTGTACAAAAACAGGCTTGATAATCAACATGTTCAAGATAAAGATAGTGACGTTTGGCATGAAGACAAAGCACAAACCATCCAATTATAAATGGGAAACACTAGAAGAGGCTACAAAGTAGAAATACCTAGGATATGGCACACTTGGATCAGGGAGATGGTCCAAGGAAGACGACACGAGATTTCAAGCAGCCATAGGCAACTATTACGTCATGAAAAATTATTGCAATTGGAGCGGGACCATTGAATGGAAAATCAAAGCATACTTATTCATTACTCTAGTAGTCTCAACACATTTATATGGATCTGGAACATGGGTTCCAGGCCTCTTGGAAATCAAATGGGATACACATAAAGCCCATTCTCATAATGGCATTGCCAAGAATTCCAAGTCAGAGTAAACACTGCCAATGACCACACCACAATGATACATGAGACAGGGAAGAAACCTATGGAGATAGGGCATGGGAAAGAACTATACGGTATCTGTTGTAGGATAATAAGAACATAAACCCAAAATAATTGCCAACAATAGCAATCAAAGAATTGGGCAAATAGCACCTACTAACAGGGCAGGAATGGTTCCACAATGTGTTGAAATGGACTAGGAATATGGACCTAGAACTAATCCACATTCTGATTGAACGAAAGTGGGATGAAAATTGGGTACACCGCAATGGAAACAAAGCTACACAAACATACAAGGCCCAAAACATAGTGGCTATTAGAGGTATCCAACCCGTATGGGCAGAATGGATAGGAACTATATAACATTGTAAGATAGGTAAGTAAAATAGAAATGACAGCAATATTCAAAATGGACAGCCACGATCTACATATTAAAAGAGATAGGTGGAGAACAATAGACAGAGCATATTGCATATGCAAAATATGTGAAGTGTGTGGAAGATGCAAAACACATGATTAGTGAATAATATCCAATATATAAGGATTACAATCTAGAAGGTCAGTTGGAACCTCCCAATCCTAGTACTGATGAAACAAGACAATAGATTAATAGAATTGGAAAAAGCCATTGGGAAAATGTCAATTAGGCACTGGGAGGTGCACCAAAATAAAGGCTTCATAATTTGATCTACATCAGATATAGGTCAAAGGAACCCGCAATGTACAACTTGGAAGCTAAGGATAATGATGCACACTTGCATGGCCAAGAAGCCAATTATAAGCAGTGTGCAGGTATGAAGAAAACCAGCCAAGCCCGCATGATGGCTAGATAACATAGTGTTGTATGCTGGTAACATTATCCCTTTTTAAGGGGTAGCAAATGCTACGCCAGTCCAATAGCTATAGCTGTCAGGTCGAAGGGACATAAATATAATCTATTCTATTTTGCAAAACTTACCAAACCTTGGATGAACATGGAATCCTTTTCCACTGCTGGGTTATACCAAGCAGTTTTGCCTATATTCAAAAGCGTTATCTATATGTTGCTTGGAGGTTAGCTTGAATCCTCAAGCTAGTGCTAAAGGCGTTGCATTTGTTATTCATGGTATTGTGAAGGTGTGAAGCCTGTGGACATCATTGAAAAAAGGAGGCGGAGGTATTTGATAAAGTCCAGCGATCTTGATGAGGAATGTGAAGAACGATACAAGAGACAAGCGGAAGCTAACCAATGCTATAGAATAGAACATAACAGAACAGAACAGAACAGAACAGAACAGAACAGAACAGAACAGAACAGAACAGAACAGAACAGAACAGAATAGAATAGAATAGAATAGAATATATTTTTTATCGTCCACGTGGAATAACTAATGAGGCATGACTATGGCTAGAATAGAGAAGTGCAAGGTCACCAACTAGTGGTGACCCGACAGTGTGACATAATATGTTAACATAGTTCTAACACCCCTCCTCATGAAGAACAATGCTTGAAAATGAAGACCTTTGGAAGACTGAAGCATATGTAGTAAGACTTATCCATGCAAAAACACCTGAGTGTTGGACAATCGTTTCCTTCCTTTATACCATTCCTTGTTGATATAAGAACGACTCATAATTGAATTTGATCTGATAAAAGAGCAAGTATAAGTCCTTGTTTGTAACCTTAGCTTTAGATGACTTTCATATTAATATTCACAACATAGTCCTGCTAACACTTGTGACTATGTACCAGCCTAAATATTTTTTTATTTAATCTAATTTAATGTATTATCACGCCATTATAGAACCCCAGGCTCATATGGCGAAAAAAGTTACATCGTCATTATTTTAAGGTGGTAATCAAAGGCACCACTCTCATCAAAAGTATTCATATTCACAACTAACTCTAATATTTCACTCCAAACAGCTTTTAAATAGGAACTCAGAATATCTGGTGACAGAGACAAGAGCTCTAACAGAGTAGAACAATCGACATCATACATATTCCTGATGTGTTCATAAGCTGGGCACTGTAAAAATGTGTGATATTTGGTTTCAACCTTTGGATCAAGGCAGCTTGGACAATAGCCCTCATGTCCAGGTACATCATACCATCTACCAGTCTTGACATGAAGATGCAATTGGGAAATCAACATCCGATTATGCCTACTAATGTCAGACAATAAATAAGGCTGCTCCTTGTATTTTACCATCGTATTGATTTCAGCCTTATAAAAGTGTTTTTTGACTTCTGTTTCATCAATATTACACAGCTTCTCCAGAACCTTAGGCATTGCATATGCTTTGATGTCTTTTAATTTGATGGAGCTTGGCCAAAAAGACCCTCCCATCCCCCAGTGCGCTGCCTACTTACACACAAAGTCATACCAACCTTTGGATTCAGACTGCAACATAGCTTGATATGGCAACCTATCATTTGAAAATGTTTTGGGAAATCTACTAAAATGCCCTTAATTGTTGACTAAATTTTCAAAAAGTCCTTCGTATTTTCAAAAATCCCAAAATGCCCTTAATTCTTAAGTATTTTCCCAAATCCCTTTGTACTTTATTCCGTTCTTCCCTTTCCCTGCATTGTTTTGTTTGCCGCTGCTCAGATTTCTGACCCGCAGCATGGATCTTCTGGATGGTTGCTCGGTCATGTGTATGATCATGTACACAAAGCAATTTGTGATGGATTTTGGAGAGCTTTTGTCTTGATTATCTAATCATGAATTCACAAAAAAAAAATCTGTGATGGGTTTTAGAGAGCTTATTACCGGACTTTCTTCGACGGGTTTATGGTCATGAAGATTGATTGTATGTATGGATATCAATCTCTTTCTTGTTGCAGTAGTGGTGAACTAATCTTCCTTACATTCTCGTTTTGCAGTTGCTTTTTCTCCTTGCCTTTTGCCTTCTACACATTCCCTGAGTGTATGCTATGATGGATTTAAGAGTATGCCAACAATTTGAACTAACCTTGGACCTTCGGAATGTTGTAAAAAAAGTAAAAAATGATCCTGAAAACATGCAGGATATTAGTGGAAAGGGGCAATTTGCAAATTTGCAAGGCTTTTTTGTCAATTTTTAGAGTATAAAAGGCTATTTGACCCTAATAGCATATATAAAAGCATGTTCTCTGCATTTATATTACATTCACTTTGGGATTAACTTGTTCTCACTCTTTCTCTTTGTCTTCCTGCGTCTTTCTCTTTCCTTGCATGTCAGACTTTCAACAATTTGATGCACGAAAAAGGAGGCAGTACTGAGCATGCTGTTGAAGATGATCGTGTGGGGAAAACTGGTGGAGATGATCGTGTGGATGCTGTGATGCAAATGTTGTAAACAATTGGCAGTTCAAGTATACGCAATGGAGAGAAGAGTGTTTGAAGGAACGATAAGTAAAAGTAGAGATTTGCATAACGAGGATTCCTCAGGCAGTGAAGAATCTGGAAGAAGTCCATCATGACCTAAAGATATTCTCCTAATGGAGATGATAGTTCCAGTTATTCTGAGCACGAAAATAGACATAGGTAGAAGGAATATAGAGAGAGGTTGAAAGAGAGACCCTTGTGGTCGAGGGACTTGTATGGTCTTTACAACAACTGAGGTCAGTTGTCTTTTACCCTGGTGGGCTGCCACGATTTGAGGTGGAATTTTGGAATTTGTAGTAGCCACTTAGGGGAGGCCTTCTTGGGTGCAGCCCATAGAGGCCAAAAAGGGGGAAAATAGCTATATAAGGCAAAAGCCTTATATTCCAAACCACCTTTGGTGAAAGGTCTTGGGAAAGGTGAAAGGAGAGTTGTTAATATAAAAAAGACTGTTACATGGATCAATGAAGGAGGAATCCTGAGATCACAAGGTCATCTTGTGTGCTAGCTGTCAGCTCGATGGGGAGCTCAAACTCGTCTGGGATCATAGGTTGTGTAGTGATTTATTCACAGTTTCTGTTGTCCTTTTTGTTCGAGCCCATACTCCTCTTGTGACCTTGTGTAGACTTAGCCTGCTAAAACTTGATATTTGTAATAGTGGTGCTTTCTCTGAGGGATCGTTGTTTTTTTCACAGCAGGAAGTTGATGGAGTTGAACATGATATGGGTAGTGATGGCGAGCTTGAGTTGCTTAAAGCTGCAATGGAAGATTCAATCGCAGGTGACCTGCTAAAGATTTGAAAAAAGAGACATGACCATATTCTCTTATGTTTGATCCACGGAAAAGAGGTAGTGTTGAGCATGCTGGTGAAAATGGTTGTGTGGAGTAAATTGGTGGACATTATCGTGTGGACGCTATGATGAAAATGCTGAAACAATTGACAGCTCAAGTGCGCACAATGGAGCAAAGTGTGCTTGAAGGAACTGAAACTAAAAGTAGAGGTGTGCACGAAGATGATTCCTCGCGTAGTGAAAAATCTAGGAGAACTCCACCACGACAAAGACATCCTAAAGATAATTCTTATGATAGAGATGATAGTTCCAGTGGCTCTGAGACCGAGAATAGAAAGAGGTGGAAAGAGTGGTCGAAAGGAAGACCTGTGTAGTAGACATGTGTGGTCAAAAGAGAGACCTGTGTGGTTGAGGGATTTATGTGGTCGTTACAATTGAGGTCAGTTGTCTTTTACCATGGTGGGTTATTACAATTTTGAATTGCAGTCTTGGAATTTGTAGCAGCTGCTTAGAGGAAAGGCCTTCTTGATGCAGTCCATAGAGGCCAAAAAGGGGGAAGATAGTCATATAAGGCGGAAGCCTTATATGCCAAGTCACCTTTGGTGAAAGATCTTGGAGAAAGGTGAAAGGAGAGTTTGCTATGTACGAGAGACAGTTACAGTTACACGGATCAGGGAAGAAGAAATCGTGGGATCACATGGTCATCCTGTAAGAGTGGTGCTTTCACTGGTCATTGTTTTGTTTACGGCAGCAAGTTGAGGGAGGTGACCATGATATGGGTGATGATGGCGAGCTTGAGTTGCTTCAGGCTTCGAAATCCTCAAAGCTCTATCCAGATAATTTGCCCATATATGCCACGTCCAACCGCCTTTTATATAGAAGTTAAGGAATATGTGCCGGATTTTGACAGAAACCCCACAATTTTTTTGCCGGCAAAAAAAAAACTCAAACCGGAAAATAAGAATATTGTGACGCCCCCTGGTCGTATACGATGCTCCCATCATATATCTACAGGAAATCCCCCTTCCTAGCACACAACTACTGGGTCGGGCCCTCTGTCTAACCCGAACCACTTGTGATGGCCCAAGTGTTTGGGTGAAGGACACGGAGGTGTCATTGGCCTCCCATTCCTCCACTGGGATATCCTAGATAGCGGAAGCGTACATACAT
>JAANSK020049576.1:0-17261 GCA_011763485.2 Isoetes engelmannii
TTGCGTCCATGTGAGGGAGGAGGGGGTTTGGAATGGAATGGTGGAGATTGATGATGGTATGGTGATGGTGTTGGTAGCGGTGGCGACTTGTGATAAATATGTGGAGTCGGGGAAGGCATAGCTAGGGGAAGGGATTTGTGGTATGGAGGAGGTGAATGAGACAATGGGGGAGATTTTTCGTGATAAAGTGGAGGAGATAGAGGAGGTGATTTGTAGTAAGGCTGCTCTCCTGCCTGAACTACACTGATCACATTAATGCTGGCTAGAACAAATGCCAAAACCAAGCAAAACTGAAAGTTCCCCATTGCTGAGCACTTCTCCTATTCGAACCTAGATCAATGGATGTAGTGGTAGAGAAATGGGCATGACTATTTATATAGATTCCAGGAGAAGCTTCTTACCAACTTTCCAAAGATTCTAGTCACCTTAGGGCGTGATTTTCTTGTCTTCAAATCAAAGACGTTTCTTAGTCAAGACATGGTTGGTCTTAGAATCATTACTTTTGTCCATTTTTTTCTACACATGTGCTTTCAAGCTTCTCTTTATTTAATGACATAAGGTGGGCCGTATACAACAAAATGAGCATCTACTTTTAGTTTGTTTTAATAATTATTAAATGTTCCTTCCACAACCCCAAGCCTCAATTTAGATTCCTCACTTAACTAACTTTTGTCACCCAATTGGGTGACAAAAGTTAGTTAAGTGAGGAATCTAAAATTGGGTGACAAAAGTTAGTTAAGTGAGGAATCTAAAATTGAGGCTTAGGGGTGTTTCCCATGGGCATTGAACCTTGAGGTTCCGATGATACCTACAGCAAGTGTATGGGTTCCGATCAGGTTTAGGACCTGCAGAAAAAGTACTCGATCCCTATTATTCGCCGCTTAGGTCATGGACCTGAAATGAATCCATCGGCTAACATTTTTTTCCCGTGTATCCGTCGTCTCATATTGAAAGCAAAAAAAATCTTCAGGTTCGCCCATCCATGGGAACCCAGAAACCTGGGCCGATAGCGAGTACGACATGGTCACATTTAACTAGCAGAAGCGTACACGTCCATGGAAGGATCATTTTTAATCCACTCAAAAAAGACTCGTACTTCCAGCATGAACACTGTCATCAGGGAAATCTCAAAAGCATCCTTTATAACGATCCATCTTATCGTTACATCCTGGTCATTGATGGCCAGGATATTTCCAAAAAGATTCCCTCTCGTGCAACAAAGGTCGTCCGCTCAAAATAAGATGGGGTCAAACCCCAATATCCACGTCAGCATATGATTTTGGGCCAATGGTTGCCAAGTCAATGATACAATCAACCATGAAGTCAATTCCTAAACTACAAACATCACAAATGAACCTGCAATGAACAAGTATGGAGTTGGGGGATTCGCACCCCCTCCGCAAAGCGGATTCCACATTACTCCACCACGCCGACATATTTAGGACAAAACCATCTAACCAGATTTAAGAAATTAAGTAATAAGCTACTGGAAAAGATCAATTGCTACTAGACTTACCGTGTCTTCCAATATATTTCCATAAGTGATGGCAGACCCATTGTAAAACAGGTGAGCTTGTTCCGTGCCCCTTCATTCCAGGAACTTGTATCATAAAAAAATTGCGCTTGTCTTAATACGAGTCTTTTGCATAATACGGGATGAAGCTTGAATAAGACTTACATGTGTTTCAAAACATCTGTAAACGATGTGGCCACAATGGACTGGAGAGTGCGAAGCAAAAAAATACCAGTGGTCCTCTGTTGCCAAGCGACTTCATCTATCTGCAAAAGAAAGCACAGATGCCAAAACAAAATGAACACAGGCAAAGCCGGTCTGACCTAAGGGGGGTTTCCCATGAAACCTGAAACCTGAATCGTCAGCGGGAGGCAGGTTTCTGGGTTCCCATGGATCAATACATCTGAAGGTTTTTCAACTCAAATCTGAGCCGATTGATCCACGAAGCACAAACCTGAACGGTTGATCAAATTCAGGTCTAAGACCTCAGCAGCAAGAAATAGGAATCGATTACTTTTTTTCTAGGTTTCAAACCTGAATCCGCCGAAATGAAAATCGATGGCGGGAATAAAAACCTGGAGGTTTCTTTGTCCATGGGAAACCCCCCTAAGCCTGCGTAGGCACAACCTAAGAATAATTCTATGGCTGGACAAAATACCCGTATTCTGCATGCAAATAAGCATATAACAATCCGGGTAAGGAGCCTACATAGGCACTTTAAGAAGCTCTACGAAATGTATTCTTCAAGGTAACAACGATTTTCCAGCCAAATCATCTAATCTATTGTTCTTCTCTGTTTTACAGAGAATCAAAACAAAAACAGAAATACCCAGCTGCAAAAATGGAACTCTGATAGGAACGAGACCCGATACACAGACCTCACTAAACCTACATGAGTCCGGATTTGGACAGCGCTGCGCTTAAACTGGCTCCGTCCGCCATGGTCGCCCTGCCCTGCCCTGCCCTGCCTTGCACTGCACGTCGCCATTCCCAGCTTTATCCTCAAATAGAAACCCCAACTATAAAATTAGAAACTACTACATGAAAACCCCTGTGAACCATACAAAATTCCAATCTCCCAGTCCACCATCAGCAAAATACGGATTTGCATACAAATACCTATCTCAAACCTTCCACAATCTTAGGCTACACGATACGGAATAATTTTGGGGGCTTTATAACGACTGCCAAATCCTCTGTGTATTCTGTTATTTCATCATGTCCAATAGGCCTTGGCTTAAGCCAGAAGGCTGATATGGGGTTACGAAAGATCGTAATGAAACCTTGTTACGTTTCTGCAGTTCTCCTTGTCATGTACATGTTTAATAGTAGCATGAAGGCTGCAGAATTGTGTGGCTCCAATCTAAGAATGTGTTTCAATGCATTCCATGCATGCTGCTCGCTGCCATGAAAACTTGAGGTGCTAAGAAAAGCCATCCAAACCCCGACAGTGGGCAGGAAAGGCATGTTCTCAACAAAATCTGCTACTTCATGTATCCATCCAGCACGGCTAAGAAGATCAACCATGCATGCATAATGCCTTGTTAATAACGTGATGTTATGATCCTGACTAATTAGTTCAAAATAATGACAGCCTTCTTTTCCTAAACCTCCATGTCCACATGCTGATAAAATACAAATATATGTAATATCATTTGACCTTACACCTTCCTTGTCCATTTGTTCAAAAAGGTTAAGTACTTCCTTGGCGTTGCCTTGCTGAGCATATCCTGAAAGTATAGCATTCCATGAAATCGCGTCCCGATTCACCAGTCTGTTAAAAAAACAATGTGCATTTTCTATATCCCCACATTTTGCATACATATCAATTAGTGCATTTCCTACAAAGGGATGTTTATCATATTCATTTCTCTTTACATACTCATGGATCCTCTTACCTTGTTCAAGTGCTGCTAGATTTGCACATGCACTAAGAACATTGACATGCGTCGCATTGTCTGGCTTAACATTACACCTTTCCATATGATTAAAAACTTTCAGAGCCCTTATTCCCTTGCCATATTGCACATATCCTGTGATAATTGCATTCCATGATACAGTATCTTGCATAAACATTCTGTCAAACACCTGATGAGCATCTGCCATGCTCCCACACTTGGCATACATGTCAACGAGTGTATTGTTGACAAAGATATTCGTCCTGCAATGAATCTCGAGTATCTGAGAATGAAGCAGTTTTCCGTGTTCAAAGATGGCATCAATGGCGCACGCATTCAGAGCATTCACAAAAGTGACTTCATTTGGAGTATAACCTTGCAATTGCATCTTCTTAAAAAGGTTGAGTGCTTCCACTGTGATTTCATTTCTCACATAACCTGCAATCATTATGTTCCATGAAACAAGATCTTTTACAAACACCTCATCAAATACCCATCTTGCTTTTTCGATGCTCCTGCACCTACTATACATATCTATCAATGTATTTGCAATAAATAGATCTAAGTGGAAGCCAGCCTTTACGATTTCTAGATGAACCATTTGGCCATGCCTTAAAGAAATCGTGTTGCTACATGCATTGAGAACTGCTAGGAAAGTTACTTTCTCTGCTTTTATGCCTGTGTGCTGCAATTTGTCATATAATAACAGTGCTTCCTGACCTCTTCCATGCGCTACATATCCAGCAATCAACACATTCCATGAAACAACATTCCTTTCGGACATGTTATCAAAGATGTTTAGGGAATCTTCAATGCTCCCACATTTAGCATACATATCTACAAGGCTATTCTCCAAATACAAGTCTGATTTACAGCCAGTTTTCAGTATCTGATCATGAATCTTCTTTCCTGATTCTAAATTCTGCAAACTGGAACATGCATTGAGAGCTAAAACAAATGTCACTTTATCTGGATTGACACCATCTTCCTCCATCTCTTGGAAAAGCACAAGAGCTTCATCAGGATGCCCAAGCTTAACATAGGTGTTAATCATCATGGTCCAGGTAACCAAATTTCTTCTAGACAGTCTGTCAAAGACCTGCCTGGCATCAACCACAGTCCTGCACTTGGCATACATGTTAACAAGAGTGCTTAGGATAAACGTATTTGACTTCTGTGCACTTTTCATGATGCAGGCATGGACATGCTTACCCATTGCTATGGACTCTAGTTTGGTGCAGTTTTGCACCCGACTCAAGAAAGATTCCATATTAGCATTAGCAGGATAAGCTTGCAACGAGCTGGATAATCTTCTGATTATCAATAAAGTTTTTATGCATGCACGTCATCAAATTAGCCATCCTACATGTGGTGAATTTAATGTGGACGGAAAAAATGAACAGCAAGCATACCTGATACTATAAGCTCTGAACTATTACAAACTTACAAAAGGATTGAAATGTTTCGGCACAAGTTCTGTTAAAGTTTGGGTACTTGATGATGTAGAAGATGCAATTGACGCTCCAAACACTGTTGCTGCCTAGAACAATGAGAAGTAAATTTTGGTGCCACATGACATTATCCTGGCAGAATTTGCTGCCAAAAACTGTGCAGCATAAGGCTTTTCTCCACATAGCCTTTATTTCCTGAGATTACAGGTTTTTGCTGATATGTAGGAAGGCTAACAGAGGTTTAACGCCGTGTAACATTCATGTCAGTTTTCAGTCATGTCATCTATAGCTTTGACTGAAACTTTAAGATGCAAGTTTACAAAAAAAAATACACACTTGGACATGGTTGTGAGATGTAACTATTTGATGCCGTCAATCAAAGTTCGTGCTAACGTATCTCCGTTTCTTCATATATGATCTTAACAGAGGGCACAACGCTGCAAATTGTGTAAAGGAACTGGAAGGGTGCGCCCTTGTAATTTCCTCGGTTTTGCTTTATGAGGCTTCCCATGGGTCTCTTTGCCGGTGTATATACAAAGAGGTTTTGTCTCTGGAGTGTACATATACTGCATGTGAAGGAGCTGGCCAGTTTGTTAAGGTCAGTTGTACTTATTCTGATAAAAGGAATAGTGTTTTTAATAAATCTTATTTGGCAGGAACATTGTAAATCTTGTCAATGGACAGGAACGGTAATTGCGAGCGCCGTAAACGATGCACGCCGTCGTGTTTGAGCCAACCTTAAATCCAGAAAAATCAGCTAAGTCCACCAAAACCCCGTGTGTTTTCTTTTTCTACATGGCTCAAACATGTCAAAACACACAAAATCGGTTAAGTAAAAAAAACACCGTGTGTTTTATTTATTTTGGCTCATAATAATATGTAATATCTTCATGTGATATGTTGGTCAATCATCACATCAAATATGCAACACCGTGTATTTTATTTTGTCAAGTTTATTTTGGCTCAAACTCGACAGCGTGAGATATTTAAGGCACTCGGCGCTCCACGTAATCGTAATCGGATGAAAAGAGGTTGAGGTAAAGATTCCTGCAGGTACTCACAGAGACAAATTTTAAAGGATAATAATATGGAGCACGGGTCTATTGCATTTTTCTTCCTGTGCATATATTCATTGCCTTGAATTTAATTATACGTCTGAAGTGTATTTTTTTAATACATGCACTCACACATGTAATCCAATGGGGAATGCATTTGCAGTTTCATGTCATTCTTGGTTGTTTATTCAGAAGTCGACTTGCAAATGTATGGAAGTTGTTTGAGGAACACTAATTTTTTGACAACCTAGAGCATGCTCCTTAACACAGGCTGGGATTAATTGATCCATGTGTAGTTGTTAGTTTATAACAATGCAGAATTGACCTGCTAAATTTGTCTCAAGATGTTCTTCAATGGCTGAGGATCATTTCCAACCTTTTGCACACCACAGAGTAAGAAATGGGTTGAAATAGTCACACAAAATTTCCTTTGATATCAACATAGTACACAACTCAAGTATCAGAAAGCTGTAAATAACAGCTTCTTTTTTGCTGCTCTAAAGAGCCTCAAACACGTTCAATTGAACCCTATTCTCTTAGATTCCAACTATACACTGCATGACCAATGGTTTTTTACCACCTTTAGCCCCAAGCCACAGAGCATGCATAATTTACCACAAGCTTTCCATCTATTCCAAAGTTCTGTAATCAGTGAAACAACATAATGAGCCAAATCGAAGTATTATAAACTTATAATACGAAAAGAAAGCATACCTCAAATAGATCAGAAACGAGTTCGTCGGGGTTTGGAGAGAAGGCGCTGTTTATGTAAACAAACTGCCAATAAAGCAACGCAGCCATGCTAATTATTATATTTCCTTAGAAGCTACATCAGAAATAAATTAGCTGGCAATGGACAGCTCAAATGAGATAAGCCCGAAGCCTCAAGGGCGGCTTCAGCACTTGAAAATTTATGTCCTTTTATATGTCATTCTGACAGTCATTGACTCAGTCTGCCCAGCTGTCTTGCAGCAGACATTCAAACTGACACATGCATAGTGCCAAATATTGTTTCACCTTCTGTAGTTGTTTAGACTGGGTCATAAACGGGCATATGAATATGAAGAGATGGTTACTAATGCAATGCAAATGGTAAAATGGCCAGATAGCCTACGTGAGCAGAATGACTTACCCTGTTGGAAGCTGCAAAGGCCACATTTGGAAAAACAAGAGGACGACGGTCAGGGTCGTGCAACAAATGGTATGATTATGACTTTGAGCTTGTGAGAGCTGATTTTCACAAAGCAGTAGGTCAACCAAAGGAGCAAGCACGGAAAAAGTACAAGAACTCAGTAAAAAAAGAAGGCGGCATGACACAAGGAGCAGCAACATAAGCTGGTAAATGAACTCTTCTATGATCCAAAAACATTTCTGGAAGTACTAAACAGGCTGCATTGTCCATTGGAAACTTCTCACAGGAAGACGTAATACAGTTTGCCAGTGAACTGTACACAGTACAGGGAAGTCAAGAAATGCCTGAGTCACTGAAGGATGTGTGGCGCTCTTTATGGTAGGGGATGTTGAATACTCTCTAAACAGGTTCGCAAATGGAAAGCACAGACCCATAGGGCTTAGTGATTGAGCTTTTTAAGTGGGGTGGACCAAAAATACATATCAAACTTAACGAGATGTTTAATGCTGCCAATATAAATGGTTTCCGAGGTCCTTGGAATGTGAGTCGAGTAACAATCACAAAGCGGGTGAAAAAGACAATGTAAAAAACTACTGCAGCATCTTTGTGAGTAGTATTTTAGCAAAACTATTGCATCTGTGGTGGAAAGAAAAATGAAAAGTCATTTGGCAGACACAAATGGGGCAAGGGCTCGAGGGCAAGCAGGTTTCAGATGGGCTGATTCTGCTGTCTATAAGAACTGAGATTAACCCAATGATGGTGTACAAAGCTCAAGACTACCTTCTTTCAAACATTGGATGCAATAACAGATGTCTGACATCAAACACGATTATCTTCTCACCGGCTAGCTGTGGAAATGGGAAGACGGAAAGGAATACCTAGAGAATCAAGCCATTGTCCCTGTTGTATTAAAGAGAAGGTGGAAACAGAATTGCACAGTTTTATAGAGTGTCCAGCCTATCTGCAGCAACAAGTTTAGCAAAGTTGTTTAAGATCCACCGCCTCATCTTGAAGCCTACTTGAAAGCATGGTGAGATGATCACGCAGACCAGATTCTACTTCATGAACATCTTGAAGCTATGGAAACACATGGTTTTAAGGATTTGAGAAACAATTGATGAACTATATAACTTCTATTATCTTATGAACCTGAGGGTCCCTCCCGACAAAGATGTGAATCAAATTTACACTACAATCATTTATCTGGGGACATGCTACCAGAATAGTAGAGATCATTCAACAGTAATAAGGTGAACAAAGCATCGCTAATATACACACATCAAGATTAAAGAAAGGAAAAGCAAAAAAAGTCATAATATATTCCAATGCTCACCACACTATCCCGATGTAACTGTTTGCGAAGAAAATCAATGACCTTTGCAAACTTCTCTGCACCTCCTATCTGAAACGTAGTCCATTGAAGAATTCTAAGAATAGCAGTACTTTGTAAATTCTAGAATTTTCAAAGAATTTAGGTCCATAGGCAAAAGTTAATTACCTTGAACTTGGACTGTTTGAGTATGGGAGCATCTCCGGTTGCCCTAAATAGCACGACGACTGAACAATTGTCAGATAATATCATAATTTACACCCAAGACATAGATGCTAAACAAACCTTTGGACACGGAAGAGGCTATCTGTGACGACGAAGAGCTAGAAAAACCCTCTGCCATTCCTAAGTGCAAAATGAGGACCCGTTATCAGCCTCTTCTATACGACACCACACAAAAAAAATTGGGTTGCCCGAAGGGCAAACCTGTGGTTTTGGTGTTTGGGTGAAGGCATTTTTATTGTCATCCGTCCGATCGGACGGTCTATCTCTTTTGCCACTCCGCGTTAGGAGATTTCAGGCACTGGGTGTTATCACGGGCATTGGACGGCTGGATGTTTGCCCTCTAAAGAAAAATGACAATATTGATGGTATTCAACTTTTAGTCTTAGTCTTGAGGCCCTTTTGATTTCTGCATTCTTCTGAGGCGCTCCAACCACTGCCGACCTGCTAGCTCCGGCCTCTAGGTCGGCTTTTTAACGAATTGGGTAGTTGTGTTTTAGATTGGCAGTTGCGGTTTCTGATTGGTAAATGGAGCACATGCATCGCCACTTTTGCCATGTTTACAATTAGTGATGATCGGCATTTGGGCTTCATTGTATGTGTCTTTTCACTGCCTCTTGTGGCTAACTAAGTGCGGGCCTTTTGTTGTTGTCCGCAATTGTTTAATCTGATCAAGGTGAGGATTATCTTTTCCTTTCATATTTTTCTAGTCCTTTGAGTCTATGGTCTGGATTTAATAATAGGCAAAGCATTCCTGTGATGCATCAGGCCTAGAACGTGAACGACTGTTTATTTATCTTAGGATCCAAGTATGCACGAGCGTGCAGATGAAATGTGTTGCATTGAATGCTTGTAAATAACATTGCAAAGTGGACTTACGTTGGTATTATTTTAATCAAATCATGTCTTAGGTTTGTTCCATGGCGCTACCTTCGGCCTCAATTGCTTCCAACTGAAGAATCTAGATTTCATAGCGAAAGGTACCTTGTTCTAAAAAAGTATTAAGAAAAACTCACGGTTTGATTATTTGCTGGTTTAAATTTGGTACAGTATTTGATTCATGCACCTTCTGTATGTAGCATATGCACATGATTTAGAAATATAGAAGCATGTGTTAAATATGTGGCATTATTTCTTTGTGACAGTCGTGCAGATGTCCAAAAGTTGGATGCTCCTGGTTGATTGTGTATTCAATATTCTAACTGTAGTGCGCACTTCCTTTTTGAGATTTTAATGTGGCTACTGCTTCGGTTCCAAAAGTTGTCCATGATGATCTCCTCACCCGCTCCAAGACCACCATTCGCACACTGCAAACGTATTTGGCAAAACAACAGCACATGGTCAAAGAATTGGATGACATCAACAGCATGCATGAGCAGCGGTGCCAAAATCTTGCTGATTTTATTATTGCCCTGTCGAAACTTCTTTCCCCTGCAACAAGTTTCAAAATGCATGCCGCCCTCCGACAAGCCGAATTCTGGCTCCAGTGGTTGCAGCTCGGCGGAGTACGGGAGACTCCATTGCGCATAGACATACTCCTCGAGCACTGGTCAGATTTTCTATTCCCCACATGGCTCTATTTTGTACACTACTTTATTTCAAACTGATTCTTTTGAAAGACCCGAACATTATTTATATGCTCACAGTGCAACCCATGGCTTAGGTCTATTATGACAGCCTTTCTCAATATGAATTCAACCAAAGTCATTCACCTTCTTATGATATTTGGAAGACTGCATATGAGATGGAGGAACCTCAAGAACTTCTCTTTAAAGATGACAATCCCCTTCTGGCCACCCCATACAGGGATTCAATCTTCCAAACCGCTCAGAACACCCTGTGGATCTCGTCATGGACTGGTTGACGGCTTCTATCACCAGAATTGGGTTATGTCTTAACCGCAACGAATTGGATATGGCCCAGTTCTGCATACAATATCACTTGCAGGAATTGAGTCAAGATCTGCTAACTCCAACACCACACTGGCATCAATGGGTTCCTGTACTAGTCATTGGGTTCGTGCCTTACACTAGATGGATTCATCTCAAAGAAAAATGGCATTTACCACAGCTGAAAGCTATTGATGAAATGAGGACTACTCATCTCATGGACCGAGTTGCTGCCAAACCCACCAGGTACGATGCTTTTGGAGCTCCCGACTTCTTACATGTCTCTGATGCGTATTGGCGACAAAACTTTTTTGAGCATGAGCACATCCAATTCATCTGGAACAGAACACCACATCCAATAAGGGAAGATGCCCATTTTGACCCTCACTTTGTACGTAGAGATAAATGGGCTAGGCAAACACTGCAACTGGGTGTATATGGCAAGTAAATTTGGGTGGAATGCCATTGACGATACTCTCCTCAATCTCAAGGACTTTGCTGAAAAAGCCTGCTTATCACCAGATCCTGATGTCTATCAGCGAGGGGTATACTTCTATCAGCGAGGGATATACTGCATTGCACTGAAATATCTTTTAGTACTTTAGAAGCAGAAATTCAATGTCTATCACTTCAATCCTCATGCCGATCTCACCAAGTGGAGCATTGAGGACCTTCTGCTCACCAAATGTGCTAAAGTGTCGGCCTTGGTTCATGAACTTTTGAAGAAATGATATAGAATCAGTTCCTCCAGGTCAAGCACACTGACATTGCTAAGATAACTCCTCTGGTGATCGCAAACGCATGGCTAACCACACTCCTAAAAAGGGACAGCTACGTCCCCACACTGTGCAGCAGGACCAGCGGAAAATCCAAGAGAAAGATTGGCCTCCTGTAGATGAAGTCCCACAGTTACTCAGGTTACTGGAATTTGAGTCGGTGGGGGGCTGTGTTAACATTGACTCCCAGTCAATGTTATACAAAGGCCCAAGTTTCTTTGGGTCATCATCAGGCAGATGAAGGGAGTGGGCGTTCCAAGAGCGGCCAAACACGATGTTATGAAGGGCTGCACGATTTTGGGCACGACACGCAGATTGGCACGACCCGATGCACGGGAAGCGGCATGTCACGATGTTCTGAAGCTGCTCTCGATTTTGTGATCGGGTCCGATTTTGCACACGGCTAGCAGCACAGGCGGGGCCACGACCACAGGCCGTTAGAGGTCACTGTCCATGACGTCTGATTTCAGTTATCTGCCGATCAAGGATCTTTGAGAGTTGCAACAACTTGGCCTAGTGGACCTCAAGTCATAATCATCAGGCCACGTCCCTGCAGGCTATAAAAGGCACCCCGCAGATTGAAGAAGTGTCGGAGATTTGAGAGGGTTGAGTTGCCTCCTATTCTCAGTCCGTCTGAAATTTGTGCGTCCTGAGTTGCTGCAGCTTTGGCCGTTCATTATTCAATTTGTTGATTACCTTATGTTCTGTATTATCTTGATCATATGATCTTTCATTACCTTCTGTACTTACTCCATTTGGAGTTTTATGAATTTGATTACCTTCGAGATATGCTGAAGTGTTTATGAGTTATTGACTGTTCAAATTTCTTGAGTTCACAAATTTTATTTGATATGCAAAGTTTCGTAAGTGTTTCCTGAATTTGATCCATGTGCTTCCATTGTAACATTTCCTTTCTCTGTTCTAAATCCTGCGTGACACTCAGTAGGCAGATACCTGGAGCATCAAAGATCACTGACACTAGTGAATCTGCAAAAGGACCATCTGCCCGAACCCTGGCACTTAACAATCTAGCAGGTGGAAAAAACAGCAGCATCACCTAGTGGGTGGAGAAAAATAACAGCATCACCGAGCATGTGGAGATTAATAACTAACTCCTAGATGAAACATAAATGTATCTACGAGGAATATCAAATAACAAAGAAAGATACAAGGGCGGGATCCAAAGGACAATAAAAAATGATGTTGTGAGAAGACGTCGATAACCGGGTTACTGAAATGAACACACATATATAGTGCTCATCCCTTTTTAGAATCTCGATCCGATGGCTCGGATCGATTGCATTCTTGGAAGAACACAGAAAACCACTGACTACCAAAGAACTTCCATTTTGTCAAACACCAGCGATGAAAAACTGAGGTGGTGGCACGTAGGTGTCCATACTGAAAATGAGCAAAATGCATACCACTCGAGAAGGATCACGACAGATAGGCAAAGATAGCGTGATTGTAGCAAAAGAGTGACTCAAGTCGGGAAACAGGTGTGGCTATGCACGAATGCAGAAGGTGGAAATGTATGGTATTTAGATCCCAATAGGCAACTAATAAAATTGGATTGCTAGAATCATAAAATCTATGCCAAAAAACACAATGCAAAACGAGAATGTGCCCAATATACGACCCCTGTCTAATGCAAAACTAAAATTCACCAAACATAACCCACATGTAATGCAGAGCAACTTGAATACAATATGGAAATATGAGAAAAAATAGGGTTAAGGAGATTTGATAAGGATAGTGATACAACTTCCTCAAAACCCCTCAAAAACTATGAGGATGCAAGATCATCTCCAGAAATACAACTGCAAAAATCGCATCGATCCGAGCCATCGGATCAAGATTTTAGAAGGGGGCGAGCATGCATGTCTTGCATATATGCATTGCATGCATTCTTTGGTTAGGAGATCACTATTTAATGCGTGGTTCTTCATCAACATCTCATCGGCGTTTCCTCGTCTCTCTCAGCAGTGCATTATTCTTTTATCTTTGAAACCATGCAAGATAGGGGCTTCTCTTTGCTTGGCTTGACCAATTTGGCGCCTCTTTCCATGCTATGGCATGTTTTTTCCCAACTTTACCTTTTCTTTGGCCTTAATCCTTTTATCTTCGTCCTCGATCCCATTTTGATTAAAGTTCCCTTCTTTAAAGGAGTTTCTCTCGTTTTCATGGGAGCCCCATTCTAGAATCAAGAAGTTAGCACCTAAGGCATGATTAAAGTGCCTAATTCTTGATCCAAGTTTTACTGCTCCCTTTAGTCCTTACTCATCAAATGATAACTTAATGGATCCAAATAGTTAATATCATTATGGAGTGAGTTAACCATTGTGATTTAAGGGACATGAGACATATCTATTTCTATCAAGCTTACCTCCCAATAAATCGTTTATGCCTGAGATGCAAATTTGTTTTACGCCATTGTCTTGCACTTCATACACTTACAGTTGAATACAAATTTTTTTATCATACATACACGGTGAAAGTTGAAGCTAATCCACAATACTAGACTTAGGATGATCGGGATGAGGGCTCCTCGGACTGGAAGGCTCCTCATTAGAATGAGACCTAAACTTTGCAGCCACACAAAGTTCTTCAACTGATTGAGTCAAGTTTTTTATTCTCGCTGCAACTTCTACCAACAAAGACATGAAGGTGGCCAACGAAAATGCATTGGAACTTTCAATAAACCTTTGGGATTTTATGGTGCAGGACCTTTGCATGCTTACATTACTGCCATACTCCTGAGAACGTTCGTCTTCTTGCACAGAATTCATTCTTGAATAACTTGGATATACAGCTATGTCTCCTTGCACAAATAGATGTGAGCTTTGGTCTATGCTTAGCTGCAGAGCCTCTGCTGCATCACTCAACTGCTGCATCAAAATATCAGCTGTTCTTGTCTTTTCAAAATTTCTGATGTTTTTTGCCAATTCTTTAAGCAAATTCTTGGCTTCCAAACAGACATTTTCTATGTCTCTGCTAAAATGCTGTCGTAGTTCAAGGGATGCCTGAAACCACCAAAAAACTCGTTTAATTTTTATATGAATAAATGTAAGCATTGAAAAAAAACGGCTCTAAGTGCCCTACATTTCCTTCTAGTGATCAGAACGTTTTTAAAATAAGATTTTACCACTAACATACTTGAGCTTCTGTCCATAGGCATCCAAGCATGGCCATGGAGGTATAAGCACAATGCCGGGTTGCAGTACCCAGATTAACATATTCCTTCCATGGATATCTAAACATCCTGAATTTTCCATGTGGGGGCTCCCATCTTGCAAATCCTGCCTGATAAAATCCAACAAATCATCCATCATTGGCAAAGAAAACATATCCAAAATTAAACATTCAATCCAATCTGTCACATACCAAGGAATCCTCTGTTTGACTTGACTTGATTAAAGACTGATAATCTTTGTACATGGGATCATCTATGGCATCTCTAGCTGAGGTGGAAGATCCTTCCAGATATGCAGCTACACAATCTTCAAGATTGGAGAACCCTGTTGTTAGAAACCACCAAATCATACAGGAACTATAAAATCTAACTATAAATCTAAGTGCCCAATTCACCTTCCAATGATTTGGCCAGATTATCTATATTCTGTGCCGTCTTGTTGTGCAGATCCTCCCCAGCCCAAACTGGACAGACGAATATGCAAATTACTATACATATGGCACATCCCATTAGGATTGTTAACAGCCTAGTTATGGCGTTGCTGATCGAATCATCATTTTGACGGCTGGATACGATAATAAAACTGAAGGTAAGGAGAAAAATCACCACCCCATATTCAAATCTTTCCTTGATCTTTGGTACAAATCTAGCGAATGTTGCTGCCGTTCCTGTTTTGTATTAAATCAATGACTCAACACCAATGTCTAACTTAATGATAATAGATTACCTGCAAAGAAGACAGTAAGGCAGATTATTATAACTTCCACTGTAAATCCGGCCAAGTCGGCCAAATGTGAGATCCCTAATGCAGCAAGTCCAGCTATGAATGTTCCAATCCCTCTGTTTAACCCCTTGCTTAGAGTTGCTCCTGCAAAAAGTCTGATTAAGAAGAAAACATACATTTTTTCTTGAACTTTTGATTTGCTAACGGAAAACAAACTTGATTAGATTGGAAAGAAACAGAGATTAAGGTGTCCATTGTTTACCTACTGAGAATTCAAAGACGACCACTACAGTCATAAGAGCCCAGACTGCATTCTCTGTTACCCTAGGTCTTGGGAACTCAATAAGCATGATAAGGGAGCTCAATGAAAGGGCTAACCCTACTTTTAGAGCATGGATTATCCGCCTTGGATCTGCCTTTGCAGTCTGCGACACACATTTCGCTGGAGCTACAAAAAATGCATCGTTCAATCTTCCTAAAAATCCTTTTGCTTTCGCTTCTGCTTTTGAATCTTCCCCGATGATCACGGTTTCTTCTAAACCTTCTTTTTTCTCGCTACATGTTGGCATGATCTTCACCTCCATTGTCGCCATAGCTGATACTGCCACTCAACTTGACTCGATCTTGCAAAAGGATGCAAACAGAGAATGCATGAAATCCTTGAGATTGATATCGAACTATTTAATCCCGAAGCTGCAGCATCTATTTGAAACATGGATCGAATATAAGAACCCATTAATTAGCTCTTTATGCAGAGAAAATAATGCAGAAAGAATCATGGACCTAGAAAGTCCGGAGGATTCATTTTGTGGGTCGGCACGCAGCCTGTTAAGATACTCAAAGAAGGTGACAACCATAGCGGGTTTAAGAAAAGAAATCTACTTCATAAATAATATTTTAAATTTAAAGAAATGTATTCATTGAAGAAATGCATTTTTTTAATAAATAAAGAAGTGTATTTGCGGGGTAGTACTGGGGAGGTTATTTTGATCCGGTCCAAGGTAGCACCTCAAATATGTACGGTGGATACCAAGGAACATGTTCATTGTTTCTGTTTTATAATTAGCAAAATATTTGCTTGGAACATCGTACTTGCCAAATGAATGAAAGCTGTGGTCTATTTAAATATTAAGTCTTCTAAGTTAATCTACATAATCAAGATGTTCATTTAATAATTTTCAAACATCAAGCAAAGTGGGTCTTAATTCTTGCAGTTCACCCAATCTCCTATTGCCATGTGGCAATCATTCTATTCAAGGTTGAAAATCATGTAAGCATTCTTGATCCGACCTGCTCCAACCAGTAAGAAGATGATCGATCCAAGCTTATTTTCTTTGCTCGATGCTATGGAAGGCAAGTTAGTCAATGATTCTTGGCCTGACAGGGGAGCTGGCTACCATCAGCAGCCAATCGTGCCTACCCGACGCTCTTGGCTGCTGGAGGTAGCCAGCTCCCATGCCAGGCCAAGAATCATCTCCTATTTTGCCTTCCACATTACATCTGGTTCTCTACTTTCATAGGAGCATTTTTTACCATGTCCTTTCCTTCCCTCGTCACGTTGGAAGCACTCATTAAGGTTATTCTTTTTGGGTTGCCCGAAGGGCATACCCTCTGTAAGGAGGAGCTATTAGGTATAATACTGTGAATATGCCGTTCAGATGGCCCAGATTGAAGGAAAAAAGGAATATGCTGTGTAATGTGCTATTTCAAGGGCGACTTGATAAGGCCCACCTCTCCGCGAAGCGCAGCCGTTGACTCGTAACAACCAATTTGAAGAAACATGAACCGTGGATGCAGAAGAACTGATAGTTGCAGCTGCATGCGAACTGAAAGATATAAGCTGTAGTTTATATAAGCCTTTCTAAGTATGCAATTCTATTTACCTCAAGTTCTTCTTTGTGAGCACAATTTCTATCTCCATTAGACTTCCATATTACTTGCTTATTCTTCTTGGATATAATATCCAAAGCATTAAGTACATTGATCGCATCGTACACCCGTCGTCTAACATTTTTCTGTCCATACTCTATGTGTATAAATTCCACTTCTTTCCTTAACTAGTTTTACAATAAAACATG
>JAANSK020049687.1:0-17256 GCA_011763485.2 Isoetes engelmannii
TTGGCACAATCTCATGCAGTGATGTACATATATAAGGAAGAGTCTTCCTCTGGTTGAACCATTCCGGTTCAACGCCAATCTTGAGCCTTCTTGCTCGTGTCCTGTTCTCCTGTGCGCCTTCGGGCCTTCTGTACTCTTGATTCATTTATATATATATATATATCAGATTCTTTTGGTATTTTCTTTGTATTTCCTTGTTCTTCGCTCTGTTTTCATAGGTTCATGACAGCTTCTGCGCTTGCTGGTAAAATTCCATACACAATTGTACTTAGAGGGGACTCCACTCTTCGGAGACACTTTCCGGAGGTATGAACTGTTTTGTACCTGTCAGTTTTAACCCTACAGTGATAACCTACACTTTTTATGTTTTGTAGGAGGTAGATGCAACAGCAAAAGTGATAGGTGAGCTTGATGGATGGATCATATGCCCATTTTTTCTGGCAAAGGGGTAGGTACACCATTAATGATGTTCACTATGTCGCAAATGGAGAGATGTAAGAAATACTAGTCACACTGAAGCTGGTCTATAAATACTTGTAACAGAAACTGACTTTCTTGTATTTGAAGGCTTATTGCAGCACCCCAAATATTTCAGCATTATGAATGTGGAACGTCACATGCTTGATATATTACGTTTTGATCTATTATTCCTCCATGTGATCACTGTAGCCTGGTGGACGTAAGTTGCCATTATTTTCAGACCATGTGCAAGGAACTTAGAATAACACCCACCTTGAAGCATTTATAATTGCTCAATAACATTCTTGGGTGTTTGAATGGTTAGACGAGGCAGAGCATTTATCACAACAGGCCATTTCAACCAAATGCTATCTTGGAAGGCATTATCCCAAGTTCAAATTGATATGAAATAAGTCAGTATCAGCATATGGATTATTTAGTATTAAATCCTGTAAGGGCTTCATCGAAGACAGTTTCATGCTTTTAGGTGGCTGGATTATATTTAAGCTCCTATAGGCAATCAGATCAAAGTTCAAACTCTATCATAGATACCTTATTGCCACTTAATGCTCTTGAGTTTGTTAAAATGAAAAAAACATGAAGGCTGCCTCTTGAGTTCATCTTCCAGAGAAGGAATGCTCCTGCCAGAGTTAAAGAAACGAAGTTAGACTATCATTTCCAAAACCCCGAAATTTGACCATCATTTGAGATTAGATGAGCGCATTACCACTCCATGAGAACATCGACTCCGTGCATTGTTTGGGTACCTGTAGGATCATCATCTAATACTACAAGTACTTTAGGCCTCCCATGTTATTGGAGTCCTTTAACTCGTCAATTACATCTTCTGCCCATTCATCTGGAAGTGAACTTAGCAGACTTTGCCTTGAGACAACTGAAACCGTGTCTGATGCCTTAACTGCAAAACTATCATCCATGCTTAGCTTAGGGTTCTTCCGAACGGTTAATTTTCACCTGCCAGCTTCTCATAGATCTAGCCAAAAGAGCACTAAGTACTGGAAAAACAGAAATATCGCATAAAAAATTTCTTAAGAACTCAATAATCAGTTTCTGCTCTCCGTTCAAACTTAAACTGCATTAATCCTAACGAGTAATGGATGCAGCAACCAGACACGGCGCTGAAGAATATGCTGAAGTTTAGAACATCCATTTTCACAATGATTTGCCAGGACCACCACCAACATCCAACATAATGGCTTTTGCCTTGAGCAGTCACTTACCTTCACAACCGTCGCATCATCTTCTCGTCCAAAATGAGCCGCTGAACAACAGAGACGCCATAGTCCAGAGAGGTGATTTTCTTGGATTTTCTAAATTCCCTGGCCGTAGATGGAGAAATTTAAAGATCCAAGGGCTGGAATTAGTTTAAGCTGAGGTGACTTGCCGATAGGCTATAATTCAAGCATTCCCTCGGGTTAGGCAACCCTGCTAATAAACAGACAAACCGGCTTCCTCACTTAACCTTAGCCATCTTAGAAAGCTACTGTGACAGCACCTGCCAGCAACCCAAAGGCCACAATACCAACCCCTGCAAATCAATTCCAATCCGCCTGTAGACAGAAACGCCTGAAGGAAACCCCTGCGCCAAGGAAATCATGTGCCTTGGGCTAGAGGAACCGAACCTCCAAGCCAGCATGGCCTCATCAGAACCCTTGAATTTGCATCCACCCTTGACGAAATAGCACACACAAAAAAAAAAAAAAAAGACGGGGCAAATAAACAGAGTAGAGAAATCCTATTTGAATCGATCGATGCAGCTAGTTTCTCTACATGCACGCACCACAGATGAGCAAGCAAGTGCCCACCATGTGCTCCTGCCGAACTTCCATTCTCGGACCACCGCTATTTCAGACTTCATCCGTCCAATTTTGCAGCAAAATAACTTTAAGCACTTCAAACTGCCCTAAAAATACAGTGTCCTCATAGCCCAACCTATGCCAAAACCACCTCCCCCAATACAAAACTTAATAAGTGCACATACTGTTCCGTCGCATGTCTAATTGGATGCTGCCTCTGTGGCGCGACGTTAAAATATTCTTATCTTATCTTATCTATAAAAAATCTTATTCTATTCTATTATATAAAAACTATTTCACTGTCGCGAAAAGATATTTGAAGTCATTCTACTAAAACTTCCCGTATAGAAACTACCCATTGCCATGTACAAACGCTGAATTTCCATTAACGGCAATGACACTAAATAATTGTAACGGCATCCACTAAATTTGTTACACATCATCGACGACAGTTCTTTTTTCTTTCCATTCAACGCGGTAGACGCACATGTGAAAAAAAAAATCACACTGCCCGTTGTATTTTTCCTCTACCTCAACGACACTAAATAACTGTAACGGCATCCACCACACATCATGGACGACAATACTATTATCTTTTCAATCGACACGGTAGACGTACATGTGGAAAAGAAAATCATGCTGTTGTTGTATTTTTTTCTCTACCGTGCCCGAGAGCCATGAAAATCGATGGCAAAACCATCCATATCAGCACCAACGAAGTTTTGGCGGTCTATTTCTGGACTGTGCGATTGGCGCTAGATCCTGCCGAAGATTGCAAGAAACAACACTCTTCATGGAAGAATTCCAGGAACCTGAGTTTGTGCAGTCCTCACAGTCCCTAACACATGTAGGTGCTTCTTTCCTTCCATCAGTGAATTGCATTCCTCATCAGTCTACTTTTTCCACTATTATGGCATCAAGAATTGGTCAAATTGTACCAAATTTTACTTCGTTATTGTTGAATCCTACCATTTCATTGCTGGAAGCCATTCCTCAACAATACCGTAGGGATTTAATACTGCTCATAGTTTCCCTGCTCACTCTTGGATGATGCCGCATTCTAGATCTTCGTTTGCTAGAGTCTCTTGTGCACCCATGAATAATGTTCATCTCTCCACACAATCTGCTCCTCTCTCAACGCAGTCTGCTACTACTGATGTCCTTAAAGCCCCTTTTGTAGGAATTGGTCAAATTGTACCAAAATTTACTTCGTTATTGTTAAATCCTACCATTCCAAAAGATAAGCTGGGAATTGAAACTTCTGGGATTACAGATGCATTTCATGTGGGCAGTATATCAAAGCAACCTAGGCATGTTGTTATCAAGTTTAAAACTAAGGGGCATCGCTTGGAGGTTATGCGAAGACGCATCTTATTGAAGGAAACCAATGTATGGATAAACAAGGACTTGATTAAAGAGCAGTATCAAAAATATAAGCAAGATAAGGCAAGGTTAAAGCAAGAAACAATGGACAGCGAGCATATTGGAGGAATGGGAAAGTGGTCATACAGGACAAAAAGAGTGAGTGCCAGAACAAACTAGGGGTTTTGGATCTGGAATTTTTTAAGATGATTAATCCTTTGGCAGTAGAAGTTGACCCGGGAGGATTTGATCATGATTGAGGGTCCTGGTGTTTCATTTGGCGGGTTTTTCTGGGCAGTGTGGAGGTCTACGGTGAGTTTGTACATAATTTGGGATATAGTGTGGCGAGTTTGTTTTAGTGGAGTTGTGTGGTTGCGGAGTGTTGAGGTATTTCTGTCCCTTCCGAGCATTTCCTTTTCCTCCTCACTCGTTCTTGTAACATTATTATTTTTTTAATATATTGGTGACTTATAGTACTTCAAAAAAAAAAAAAAAAAAAATCCTACCATTCCATTGCCGGAAGCCATTCTCAACAACAATGCATGAATTTAATATTGATCATAGTTTCCCTACTCATTCTTGGATAGTGCCACATTCTGGATCTTCATTTGCTAGAGTTTCTTGTGCACCCATGAATAATGTTCATCTCTCCACTCAATCTGCTCATCTCTCAACGCAATCTGCTACTACTGATGCCCTAAAGCCCTTTCTATTGCCAAAACCCCTGCTCCAAATCCAAAAAGAAAACGTGGCAGACCTCCAAAGGATGACACAGCGCAGAAAGAAAAGAAGCAGCCTTCCAAAGGATGACACAATATAGAAAGAAAAGAAGAAACCTAGAGTTGTAGATCTTGAAGGGCATGGAGAGCTTATAGGAAATTCAGCAGAGAAATCCACAAACATGAGATGGGAGGACAAATGGACATACTTGTGCATGTCCCCTTTTTTTTTCTTTGTCGAAGGTTAGAGGGATGTCCAACCCATCCGCCCTTAGCTGCCCCTGCACCCCCTTCAATCCTGCTACTACAGAAGGAGGCCTAGCCAGGCCTCTATACCCGCTTCTTCATACTAGGAACTACTCCAGGGCCGGAGCCTAAGATAATCCCTCCACGTATAACTGCCCCTACAACACGCGCGGGTACTGGGAGGTGCCTCGAGAGGACACCCCAGTCTCCCACAATCGAAGAACATCATACTACCTCCTGGAGAACCCGAAGTTGCACATTCAACGACCTACTGGACACTGGAAAACCCAGTAAAAATTTGCTCCCACGTCCCGCAGGAACCACATCATATGGCCCGAGATAACCCAAAACTAAAATAAGTCAAATCCCTAGTCACAAATCACACATGACAACTAAGCAGGGCTATGTCTGCCTCCGCCTTAGAGTACAAGCCGACAAATGCACTTAAGGGATCGATGAATCAGTAGGGATTAATTAAAAAGATAAACCCCTGCTCATTCAACAATGCCAAATGGCTCCCAGGGAGAGCCATAAAGATAAATCCAAACTAAGGGAACCCTAGACCTTCTAATAATTTATCTATGACCCCTACAAACTAAATGCACTATGACGTCTAAGACGATAAAATAATTGTAGCCAACACCTAAGGCATAAAATTCTAATACTTTAAAAACTATGACGTGCCAATAAATAATTCCAACTTCTACCTGAAGCCACATCCTCTAAAATTTTAACACGACCTCTAAATATTAAATATAAGAAAAGATAAGATAACATTTTTATCGTGATCATCTAAGCCATCACCCTCTAAACCTCTCTACAGATTAAATGCGATATGATCTAAGACGCTAAAGAAGTTCCAGTCCTCCCCTAGGATATTAGAATATGATCAACCTAGCCTTAGTAAACGCACTCTAGAATTTCAATATACTAATAAGATGACCCTCTAGAAATTTCAATCTGCTACTAAGCACCCCGTAACATCTTTAAACCCTACAAGTAAGAACAAAACATAAAAAACTTGCCAATTAAGCTCCAGGAAGAGGCTTCTGGAAGTATGCGGTCCTTCGGAGAAGGGCCGCGTCCAAAATCATGAAGAACATCCAGATCTATTTTCACTTTTTGCATTACTCGCCACGTCCAAAATCAGGAAGAACATTGAGATCTATTTTCACCTTCTACGTTACTCGCCAGGGTGCTCCTAGCGTCAGGGAAAAAGCTCCACAAGAGGAGTAGCCATACTTGACCATGTTCAAGACATTTTGGGCAATATGGACAAGCCAATAAGAAGAAGAACGACTAAACTAGAAATAAAAAAAGATAAAAGGAAATTCCAAAAATCAAAAGAGTGGGATACCAAGACTTGATTTCCCTTTATCCAAACCAGGCTCAGGTCAGTCGGTCGGTGCGGAGCTCTGTGCACAGCTGGGTGCAGATTAGAATCGAAATGTCCTTCTGAAGCAGAACTTTACTGTGAAGTAGCATATCTGACTAAGAATCCTGCAACAAATCGTTAGAAATAGAACAAGAGAGAAAAACGAAAGCCGACCCGTAAAGCACTTGAGGGTTCTAGAGCAAGATGCCAGAACAAACCGGGTGAAACACAGAGTGACAGTAACAGAACAAGCAAATTTTAGGCAAAAAATAGCAAAGAAAGATTTGGGATTGACAAATTTGATGATCTGGAAAGAACTAAAGATCTATAAGCAGGAACGAGAAGTAAGAAGCTGGATTAACCATTGTCTGCATCGCGATCTGCCCCTGAGTGAAACATATAATAGTAGACGCCATAGCCAGACGCCATACTTGAGGATTGGTTTATTTTTTTGTAACATTATTAATTGTGCTATTCATCTTGTCATTTATTCATCAATTTCAAATATGCATTATTGTCTCAGACATATTTTTGTAAATTCTAGATTAGGTGACGAGATAAAATTTAGGTGACAGGAATTAAGATTATGACTAAGGATAATTGCTAGCACAAAGGATAGTCTGTTAGTGTAATCCCTGTTTGTAAGCTGGTCTGTTAGTATAATCCCTGTTTTAATTAATATCAGGTCTAAACTAAATGACTTTGATCTAGAGCAAAATTGTTTGATGGAAACTAGGCAGCTAGTTATACTTCTGGATAATGCAAGTGTAAGAGTTCAAGGCAAGCTGCTATACTAGTTTCAAATTTTGCTATACTAGTTCCAAATTTAGCTTGTGACCTGTATGCTTGGTGACATTCTGTTAGCAAACCCACATCAGATATTTGTCGTCCCGCATATCATGCCAGGTTTCAGTGGATGGATAGAAGTCCGGGGAGCAGGGTCTGATGTGCTTTTTAGATAGGGAGCCAGTCCGTACGGCGAGCCAGGTCCGCACCCCGCGAAATGGACTGCACCTTAACATTTACCTTAAAAAAACAGGCATAACTTGCCACGTAGGCACATGCATATGCCACGTAGACACAAGCCTAGCCATATAGGCACAAGCACATGCCACGTAGACACATACCAATTACAAAGTTTTAAAAACAACCTTGTAGTATAGCGTAATTTCCTCCGTCCTGTTTTTTCGAAACCTATTAATTAATTTGGATGAGAATTTGGTTTGGATTTTTTTTTCCCTTCTTCCTTGGTCTAGGGGAGGGTGCCCGTACTCCATACAGCACCTGTTATCTGCCTATTTTAATACCAATTCTTCGTTCACTTTGAACATTGTTAGGACCACTTTTTGTCGCTTGTTTTGTCCAATCGTTCATTTTTTTATCTGCGAGCATTTTCCTCGTTCTGACAGCTCCGTCGTTTCGGCAAGCTCCTCTGATGAACTATCGTGCATTGCATCAGGTGAGAAATAGCAATGGAAACTTCTTACCTGCATCCTTATTCTCAGATTTGCCATCACTGTAGATTGTACAAGCTCTTCTTTGCCATTTGCCTAAGTAATTAATTTGAATAAAGCACAATTGATAATTTGAATGAAACACGTCTTGAGGATCAGTGAAGTCATATGTTATACTAGGGAAGGACATCCCCAAGAGCAGATAATATAACATTCCTATATCCGTTTACTGTATTTTTGAAAGCCTAGGAGCAATCCTTGTGCCCTACTGTTGTTAAGCTGCTATCAAAATGAAAAAGTGTCATGCCTTACTGCCTGTTGAAGTTCTCTCTTCATTGTATGGAGTTAAAGGACACTATAATGTCTCATTTTAGTTGTCCCCCCATCCCCCCCCCCATTAAGTTCAAAAAATAATTCGAAAACTAGTTATTTTCTTCCTATTTTCGTATCTTGGTTCAACCACTACCGCCGGAGAGAGATTCAAAATGCAATGCTCCAAGGACGGAAGAAGGGATCGATTATGTGAGGAAAGAGTTCGATTGATTGACGGAATTTAAATTTGAATATTGTAGGGACATTTTCCCCAAATTATTTTGGTCTGTCATTGTTGACAGAAGATCAAATTTGGATTTCAAGAATGTAGGGCCGCCGTTTTGCTCCATACTTTCTTTTGAAGATAAAATCTTGGGTATTTTGCTATCCCAAGTTTGTTGGATCAAAATTTAGAAGTTAGAACGTAGTCGTAATGAATTTTACATGAACCGTGTTGAAATGAAATCTGGAAGTTAACCTAATTGTAATGAATTTAACATGAACCTTGTAGAAATGATGGAGTTTGTCTAAAAGAACTAAAAGATCACTGGTGTTCGTTTTCCTTAGCTTTTCTTTTGGAAGAACTAAAAGCATGGTTACCCAGAACCGGAACCGGAACGGCACCCCAGAAACCGGAACCGGAACCGGAACACTTCAGAATCAGAACACTCAACTTTGGAAAAAAAAAAAGTTTTGAAAACGGATTTGGCATTCCCATGGTCTAATTAAGCTATTGAACTAGTTTTCAAGTTTAAATTGTCAAAGAGGGGGGTACAATAATGGCGAAATGAATAAAGCTCTATCGTGTTATAACAAAAACATAAAATCATTATATTTCATGACAAATATTTCTTCAAAACCAAATCAGCATTATAAAAGCACAAATTTACTATTACAGTAAATGTTTATATGACATAACAGCCTCAAAACATATCATAAAGTAGCATTTTATGATAAAAACATCAATAACAAGTAGTTTCAAGTTTTTCTAAAACTAATATGATAACAAAAGCGCAATGCTCTTAAGTGCCAAGTAACTAATCACTTTCAGCAGTAGTAAAATGCACATCCTCATTATCACCATTACCTTCTTCAACATCAATTTCTTCTTCATCGCCCTCACAAGGTTCAACATCTGAATTCTATCAAGCGCATGTTTGCACCAACAAAAGTAAGATTGTTTGTTTTCGGTGTGCCAAGTTTATTCCTCTTCTTTGTTGCAATGCTTCCCATGTGACTAAACAAATGCTCAATAAATAAGGAGCTTGCTCCTTGGCATAATATGCGAATGTCCAAATTTTGGAGCTCTTTGGTTACAGATCCATAATCCTCCCACCACAAAGCGGAATTCACACGATAGCGGTCCAATTGTGCATCATCACTATTAAACAATCCAGTTCTGCTTCTGTAATGTAACAATTGGTTCTTAACCATTCTTCTTTCATCAAAATCTGGGACAATTCTCTTACGAGCATCCTTCCAACCTTGAATAACAAGCCTCTCTCTTTCTTGACCTCTCCTTTCAAATTCTGGATCAAGTATGTAAGCAACAGCATGGAGAGGTGAATGGTATTATGTCCACCTATCATCACAAAAGTTAACAATTCATTGCGGATATCCTCTTCAATCTTCAGTTCTTTAATGTGTGCAACCAAGCTCTCCATCCCTTCATAAACTTTGCCAATGCATGTGAAAGGGCTATCAACCAATCTAAGCATTAAATTCAGCGGCTTCACAATGCTTAGAATGCGCTCAAGATCCGACCAAAAGCTATCATCAAAAAGAATTTGGTGGCATAACTTACTTTCTTTTGAACGACTTTCTTTGAGCTTTTTACAGTATGGAGATACAAACATCTACTGCAAGGGATCCAAAAGCTCACGTAGACGATCCAACATAATAAAGTTATAGCTAATAATATCAGAATACTTGAGAATCTTCTCGATTGAGAAATTTTTCAGCAATGCATTGACATGGGAATGATTCTTGATATAAGTAACTAGTTTATTACCTTTCTCAATCGCATTCGCAAAGTATGGCAGTTTTGTAAAATCCTTCAAGACATTGTTGATACAATATGCCATGCATGGAGAAAAATGTATGCGCGGGAATTCCTTTTCAATCATTGTTCCGACCTTTCTATTGGCTTGCTCTCCATCACCTACAACCTGGATGACATTCTCCCTTCCAATGTACATGATGCCCTCTTTCCATATCCTTGCCAAGTTTGTGACATACTTTCCATCCAAGCTTATGTCATGAGAATTCAGAAAATAGCTTCTTCCTCTACTGTAAGCAATCATGTCATGAATGTGCCTACCTTGAGTGTCGGACCAGCCATCAACAACAAATGTAACACCCCATTGTTTCCAATGGTCACATAGGAATTCCAATGACATTGTTAGCTCTTTTTTCTCTCTTGCAATCAGAGTGGTCCTTAAGTCTTCATATGATGGCAATTCAAGATGTGGTCCATAGCCTCCACCTCTGCAAGCATGTACTTAAAATAATTGCTTCGTATCACGTGGAATAGAATCTTGTCATAAATAAAATGTTTTGCAATTGCTCTCCAAACTCGTTCCTTTTGTTGTGCATCAAAAGCATTATGCATGTTACTTTTCCTTTTCTTTGCTACTGGTGGATGGAAATATGAATCTAGTTCTCCTTTAGATGATGAAGAACGCTTATCAAGTGGTCCTGAAGATGGAGGCTCACATACGCCCAAAGTAGAGCTACTAGAGCTTGGAAATTGGCGTGATGAAGAAGATGGAGGAGGAGATACAAGAGCTGCAGCATTCCTTGCCTCTTTTAACCGTGGTTGTCTTTGGTCCTTCATCCCATCCAAACAGTTACCAAAGCTTTCCAATCTCTCTTTATTTGCATCATCAATTGAAGCACATCCATATGATCCTTTCCCCTCCAATCAAGTGCGCTCTCACTCTATCTGTTCCACCTGTTGTCTCCTGTTTGTCTCCTTCTTGCAAAATCTAGAACACCACTTCCTAGCACCGCCAGCTATAGGTGCAGGACCAATAAGATCCACTTCATCCCACCATTTGGATGCATCAGCTTAAACTTAGCTCTCTTGGGGATGAGGGGTCTGTCTGCCACTTCTTCTATCTAAATAACAAGCAATAAACAAAAAAAATGCAAGGCAATCAATCAAACAAATGCTTTTGCTTGTTCTATGAATAAAACATGCAGACTTAGAAGAAAGAAAGACATTACCTGGCTGGTCTCCAAGAAGCAGGTATGGAACTATGGATGGATGGAGACGTCAAGCAGTAGCAGACCTGAGCTGGAGCCCTGGACGAAACTGGAGCAGTGGAGAGGGCCGATTTGCTGCCCTATGCACTCGCATGAGTGCAAAAACCTTGCAGGCGGCCGCCTCTGTTTTTCGTGTAACAGAGAAAGGGCCTCTTTGCCCCTTTTCGCATATCAGGAAAAAAAAAAAAAACAGAGCCTAATCCCTATTGTGAGAATGCAAAAATTGCATTAAAAAAAAGAGAACGTAAAAAAAATATGAAAAAAAGGTCTAAAAAAAATCATTGTTGGGAACAATGTTCCCTACGCACCGAAACATTTTCGGAACACTGTTCCGGGTAATATACACATTCGAAACGGAAACCAAAGTTCCCGGAACGTGGCATGCCCCGGAACGTGTTCAAAACCGGAACAGTGTTCGGAACGCCGTTCCGGGTAACCATGAATAAAAGACCACATATTTTGTTTTCTTCAACTTATTTGGATATGTTATTGTTGGCAGAGGGATCACATTTACTCCATGTACCTTACTTTCTTTTGATGAGAAAATTTTTGGTATGTTGCTTTTTGAAGTTTGCTTTCAATTCAAAACTGCTTTTAATTTCATTTGAATAGACTATAGTGCTTTCTTTGCTTTGTGTTTGATTTGCATGTACATTTGGTTTCCTTCAAATTATTTGCATGCCATTTGACTTGCCATTTTACAAGCAGGGACTATTGTTTCTGAACAGGGAGCTTTTGGTGACAATCAAGATGGAAGACTTGGAGCAAAGAAACCAAAAGGGAAAGAGGAAGAAAACAAGAGAGCAGGAGACTATATAAAAGAGGAAATAAAGAAAGAGAAGAAAGAAGAGAAAAATGCTTTGATGCAGGATTCCATGAAATATTGCCAATTAAGTGAGTAAAGAAAAGATTGTGTCTGATCTAGTATTCTCATTTAAAAATCAAGCTTATTAATTGGATTTGGAAGAGAAAAGAGAAGTGCTAAATGATTTCCTCAAGCACAAAGAAATGAAGGATGTCACCGCTGACCACTTGAAGAATTCAAAAGTCAAAAGCCACTTGATTGAGAACATTCGAGAATCTATTCAGACTTTAAGAGGATCTAGTAGCTTAGTTTCTATGGCTACAAGAAGTAGTGTACTTGCCATATCTATTGGGAAGGAGAGTTTAAATCAAGCTATTAGCAAGAGAAGTCTGGGAGAAATGTTGGGAGTACATCTTAGATGTATTGCAGCAGTCAAGGAAAAACGTGAAAAAGTGGAATTAAATAAAGAAGGATGGGTATCTTTTAGAAGGTCGAGGTTTGATTCACTTGAAAAATATGTTATTGGGCTGGTTAAAAGCTTTTGGGATACAAATACTAGAGTCTTCCCTAATGTAAAGGATTTCAAGCTCAAAATACTGGAAAGAAATGTGAACAAGGAACATGCAACACATTATCTGGAGGACACTCAGGTGCAAATTATTTCTTTCTTGTTGTTTTTGTTGATGTGGGCATTATTTGAAGATGTAGTTGTTGTTACAACTCATGTAGATGTAGTTGATGTTGCAGGTAATGTTGTAAGTATAATCCTTAAGATCCTAGTTAAACGTGTCAGTTGGTGTTCATTAGTTGAGATTCAACTTAGGTATTTGGATTACAATTGGTGTTGCAGCTAGTGTTCGAGCTCCATTAAATAGTTACAGATTCAGTTTGTGCTGCAGGATCAAGTTAGATAGTTAGACTACATTTATAGTTTCAAAGAGTGTTCGAGTTATGTCAGTGGTGTTGCAGTTATGGTCATTAGTTGCAGTTGGTGTGCAGTTATGGTTTTTAGTTGCAGAAAGTAAGTTTGTAGTTTGTGTTCATCTTATCATAGTGAATTACAGTTGCAGTTAGAGTTTGAGTTGAATTAGAGTTTATGTGTTGTTAAAGTTTATGTGTTCCTTATTTTCGCTGCTGTTGTGTACAAAAGAGAAATATGTAGTTTGGGCAGACTTTGAAGCATGTGGGAGTTGGTTTTACAAGGGGGATGAAGTTTTAGAGAGAACTTATACAAAAAAGTGCCAAGATCGTTTACAAGTATACTTTATGTTCTAACGAGCCAAAAGGCATGGTTCATGCAACCCAAGTCTGTGCAATAAGGCTTGATGTGACACAAGCAAAACATAGACTGAAAGGCAACCATGTTGTTTACAAACTTTGTGAAGCTGACATTGAGAAGATTTTAACAACCTCTTTGATGTGCTATTAGACGAAGAGGATTAAATAATCAACCAAAATTATCTCAGTCTTCTTATAGTGCAGGTATTTCTACTGTTATAGTTGCTAGGAAGGTCTGTTAGGTTACAATTGCTTGCAGTTATGGAGTGTAGTTAGTGCAGTCTTTATATGTACTAATTCTTGCATTGATACGCTTGTAGCATGTTATCACTGTATCATAGCTTGAGCTTTTGGCAAACTGGTGATGAGGTAAATTGAAGCATTTCATCACATTGTTAGCAGTTCAATGGTAATGAAAAATATGAAGATTGAACACAATTCCAGATTAAAATTCCAGGTGGTTAAGCAGAGGTTAAGCAGGGTGATGCCAGTTATAAGTACAACATGTTCCAATGGAGGCAGTATCAAATGGTTATAAAGAAATCATATGTCATGGATATGCAGTATTGAATAGAAGGATGTCAAACTGATTTGACATATACAGTATACAAGGCAGTGTAAATATGTAGCTACAAACTTGTTTGATTGTTTAATGAGCATGTTATTACAGTTCACATATCATGTTATTACATGATGTTTTTGAACCATCTAATTTTATTTTGCTTATCACATTTGAATGAGAAGAACCCTGTTTTGGTGTGGAAAGTTACTTGCACAGTAGACTTTGTTAATTTGTATTTCTGTTCTTAGTCAAATAAAGGCTTACTCTTGCTTTGTGAGTTGGTGTATTATTGGCATTAATATATCTTTGTATTGTTGTTGAAGCCAGCTGAGTACAACAATGTTAACCCCCAACTTGGGCATTTAACCTTAATAAGCAGATGCTGATTTAGTTTGGGATTGAAGTGTGACAATCATTTTCTTTTAGTTTGAAGATTCTTTAAGTTTCTTTTCATCGGTTGCTTTATTTCAGAAGTAGATTTTCTAGTGGATTGTCTTCAATTGAAAGGCACAAAACACAATTGACTTAAACTATTGACATTTAAAACCATGGCACAAAGTGTTTAACTTCAAAAAGCACAAAGCCATATGCATTACATTCAACAAAAGGCTCTCTGGCCTTAATAATTTATAGATTTAAGAAGAAGGCACAAAGGCTATATATATACGCTTCACAAAAGGCAGAAGGCACCAAGCCGGATAATTCAAAAGGCACAAGGTCTGGATTCAGCAGACAGTACAAGGCCTGATAATTCAAAAGGCATTGTGGCCTGTATCAAAAAGGCACCGTAGCCTATGCACAAAAAATAGAAAAAAAAAATAACTTTACTGCAAACAAGTAGCCTTTTCTTCATGCCTCACCTTTACAAAGATTGGAATGTTAGCAAAAAGAGAAATTAAAAGAATAGAAACTAAAACCAAGTCATGCTACCTTGGAGAAAAATCTGTACTCTTGAATTCGTCTACTTCTGCCGGGTCTTCTTTACTTCCTTCACCAAAGTTTGACGGAACTGAAGACTGGGCCATGAAGTACTCCTCATCCGAGTCGATTTCTCGACTTTCTTCCCTGGAGAGTTCTTGTTCCCTGACTTCAAAGGAGTTTACAAGAAGGCCGGTTTGGGTTTCTGTAGACATATCTGAAAAATCTTCAAAAGAATTTTCAGAAAGATCTTCTTCTGCATCAGAGAACTCTTTCACCTGTTCTTCTTTAACTTATTCTTCTTTCATCTGCTGATCTTGGACCTGTGCAATAAAGGAACCAATTCCATATACAACAAACACCTCCCCTAAGGGCATGCTTAGCGGCTCCTGCGAGGAATTTTTTGCCGGGCGCAGGAATTCTGTACCTTGTGCAGGGGAAGGAGAAGAGGAACGCGATCGTTTTGGCATGTTGTTGGCATAAATTGGCAAAAAATGAGGGAGAAGCTTCTCCCTGGCCACTATATGAAGGCACAAATGCTGGCGCGAAATCATTTCGGCCTAAGATTCCATACCAACGATAATTAAGATTAGGGAAAGTTACGAAAATGCCCCTCAGGTTATGGGCAATTTCGAGAATGCCCTTCAAATATTGGAAATTTCAAAAATGCCCTTTGGGTAGGCAACGCGGGCAGCGAAAGGGGCAGCTGTGCGGAGTCTCTAACCTGTGAATCCCAACTACCATGTGATAAAAAAAATGATGGAGCCTTACATAGATTTTCTGATACGCCTTCGGATATCGATTAGCTATAACCGGAGCCACAACTCTTCTTCAAGAATGAATTCCGATTGATAATCCAACTTATGCTTGCACAATCCAGAATCCCTGAACCCTGCTCCGGATTGAAAGCACAATTATCTTGAGCATTCCTATCGATTTAAAATAAAAACCATATGTGGCATGCAATTGTCTGATGTACTCCACCTCTAGAGTCAAACAGAACTGCTAAATAGCATGCAGAGAGCAAGATTTAATATCCGAAATATTCACACCAAGCGTCGTGCTGTATAAACTTTTCAAGAATCAACCCAGATGCTAAAAACACCAGAACCATGGGCGCTTTTGTCGCTGCTGTGTTTGCCATGCAAGGTCTAGGAATTCTTGTGGCTGCGACTATCTCGATTATTGTTTCCACTGCTTTTAAGAATCAATTTCCAAGACCAACTTTTGCGGAAGATCATGCTAGATCCACTGCTCCACAGGCTGATTTTGCATGAAGAATTATTTTCATGGTTGGGGCAATTCCGGCAGCTCTGACATTTTATTGGCGAATGAGGATGTCGGAAACATCCAGATACACTGCTCTGGTTAAGGGCAAGATACAGAAAGCCACTGCAGACATGGCCAGGGTTATGACCGTAGATATGCAAGCAGAATCCCCCGACCAAGAGGCTGATAAACAACAGTATGGTTTATTTAGCTGGGAATTTGCAAGGAAACATGGAATTCAGCTCATGGGCACTGCAACAACATGGTTTTTTCTGGATATTGCATTTTAGAGTCAAAATTTGTTCCAGAAAGATGTGCTGACTGCTGTAGGCTGGCTTCCACCTGCAAAAACCATGAGTGCATTAACCGAGCTGTATAGCGAGGGCTCAGGCTTTAATACCACCACAACCCAGATGCTAAAAACAGCAAAGCCGATGCTAAAATACTCCTCAATTTCCCAAACACGGCAGCGATCAGATCATGTCACACGATACATTTGTCCAACCACTTCCAACACGAAGTCTTGACCAAAACAAGCCAGGCGCCGGATTATGACGATTGACGCAGGTGGTATAATCCTCGAAAACGATTGACGAAAACGATTGACGAAAGGGGATGAGGGCCAGATACTCCGCACAGCTGACAGCTGACCCGTTCGCTGCCCGTTGCTTGCTCAAAGGGCATTTTTGAAATTTTCAATCTTTCAAGGGCATTTTCGAAATTGCCCATAACCCGAGGGGCATTTTCGTAACTTTCCCTTAAGATTATCGGACCTATGATTTTAAGATTTTAGGAATCTAGATGTGATAAGATTTAGTAGGACTTGACACTTGGTGATTTGACACTTGGCGACTTTGCAATTGGTGTCAAAATTGGGTCAATCAGGTTGGTGGGGATGTGGAAAGGTTGTTTGAAAAAGATTATGTTGTACATTATGACTAATATGACTACAATACGTTGTAGTTCCTAAGTTCTCAAATAAGATTTTTTTTAGCTTTGAAATTAACTTCAAACTTGTTGAGTTGATACTTGTTGACTTGGCACTTGGCACTTCATGTTAAAATTGAGTCTTTGAAAGTCAAAACTTTACCTAGAGGTAGGTCATGTATATGATTTGGAACAAAAAAAAATTCAGACAAAATTACCTCTCAGAGTTCTAGGTTTGACCATCATTGACCCAGTTTTGACGCTGTGTTTGACTTTCAATTCACCCAATCAAATCTGATCCAAACAGTCTGAAAACTTAAGCACCTCTTAAACCAGTTGTTAGTTATCTAGGAGTGAAAGACACCCCTAAGATTAACTGTGACGTTTCTCGTAAGTATACGGGTATAACTACCGTATCATACGTGACACGTCACCGACCTACGCCCTAAGAGGTACTTGATATGTTAACATGTTAGTCTAACTTGA